>VMDO01008094.1:66849-86357 GCA_007922755.1 Pedetes capensis | reverse complement strand
GAATTTATAAGGAACTCAAGAAAAAAAAAAACCCAAAAACCAAACAACCCAATACACAAATGGGCAAAGGAACTGAGTAGACAGTTCTCAAATGAAGAGGTCCATAAAGCCATGAAACACATGAAAAAGTGCTCAATATCCCTAGCCATTAGGGAAATGCAAATCAAAACAACGCTGAGATTTCACCTTACACCAGTAATGGCCAAGATCAATAAAACAAACAACAACATGCTGGCGAGGTTGCAGGGAAAAGGGAACACTTTTACATTGTTGGTGGAGCTGTAAATTGGTGCAACCACTATGGAAATCAATATGGAGGTACCTCAAAAAACTAAAAATAGATCTACCATATGACCCAGCTATAACACTATTGGGAATTTACCCAAAGAGAGATGGGTCATTATACCACAGAGACACCTGCATCACCATGTTCAATGCAGCGCTTTTCACAATAGCAAAGATATGGAATCAACCAAAGTGCCCTTCAACAGAAGAATGGATAAAAAAAACTATGGTATATATACACAATGGAATAGTATTCAGCAATCAAGAAAAATGAAATAGGGTCATTTGCAGCAAAATGGATGGAATTAGAGAAAATTATTTTAAGTGAACGAACATAAGATCAGAAAGAGAAAGAACACATGTTCTCACTCATATGAGAGAGCTGACTCAAAATTACAAGAAGGAAAAATCCTACTCAAAGGTCAGTTTATAATAAAAGGGGGGGGAGGGAAGATAAGAATGAGGTCAATATAAATGGACTAGAAATCACATGTAATTGTTCTAAAAAGATGGAAACAAAGACCACTACAGGAAAAGTTTCTATCTTAAACAGAAATGGAACCCAAGGACATATAGAAAAATACTACATAGTAAAAGATAGAGAAGACTTGGATGGGAAACTTAGATGGGAAGGGGGGAGGGGGGGAAACATAGAGGAGGGTAAGGGGTAACCTATATGAATAATGTTTATTAAATTGCATATATGAAAATTGTCACAATGAAAAGCATGTCAAAATGAAACACATTATGATGTACATTAAAAATTTCTAATAAAAAAAAAACAAAACCCTATGAGGGTCACTATGAGTCAGACCTGACTCCACACACCTAACAACAACAAATATCTGTGGGAGATCTTCAGAAGCTTGATCATTTTTAAAATCTGAACATATAACTGACACTTAACTTTGACATCAAGTTAAAATTGATTGCTGTTGTGGTTGTTAGGTGCTGTCGAGTCAAGTCCAACTCATAGTGACCCTATGTACAACAGAACAAAACACTCCCTGATTCTGGGCCAGGCACATGATCTTATTTATGTTTAAGCCCATTGTTGCAGACACTGTGTCAATCCATCTGATGGAGGGTTTTCCTTTTATTCTTTGACCTACCACTCCCCCAAACATGATGTCCTTCTCCAGGGATTGGTCCCTCCTGACTATATGTCCAAAATACATAAGACACAGTCTAGCCATCTTTGCTTCCAAGGAGCACTCTGGTTGCACCACTTCTAGGACTTGGTTCTTTTGGTAGTCCATGGTATATTCAATAAAATTGATTAGAGAGTTTTAAATGTAAGGTTAAAGAGTTTATTTTCCTTTGAAATTCTATTCCTTAGATAGACCAAGATACATATGCTTAAGAAAAAAGTGTATACCTGGACAGCAAATATAGAATTTTACCAATATGCAAGGAATTTCAGAACACTTTTAAAGTGCTGGCCGTAGCTGGTTAGATGTTGCAAACACTACACAGCACTATAATTTGCGATATAGTGTAAAAATATATCTTTGAAACGTCACTGTGAGAAAATGACTAAATAGTCTCAACTCTAGCCTAGACACACTTGCTGGAGGGAAAGAAAGAAAAACCTTCATCTACAAGCTATGCCAAGTGGACTGGGTAAAAAAAAGAGACTGCCATTCCCACCCACAGAACAAGCTCACTGATCTCACAAGCATCAAACCCAGAGGGGGATCTGATGTGACAGCAGCTACCCTTGTGAGTCATTTCCACACAAAACAAATCTGCTCTGTCAACTCCCCTCAAAGAAGCCAGAAATCACTCAGAGAGGGAGCCCATTGTTTCAGATTCAATTACTCAGGGGGACCCCAAAACAAGGACAGACCACAGAACAGGGAGCCTGGGAAACCCTTGCCACAGCATCCAGCTGTGGGACAGATGTGAGAGGCAACTGAGGGACTGTGGGAGAGTCAGATGCAGTTATGCTTTAAAAAAAAAAAAAAAAAAAGGCTAGGTGGGAGACTTAGCACCTGAGAAAATGGCTTGGCATGCTCAGGCTCCTTGGTAGGAACCAAGCCACACCTGACACCCCACCCCCCTGCAAAAATGACTATGAATCCCAGAAAGATGACCAAGCCACACCTGGGGACCCTAGACACCCAAGCAACTGAGTTGCAAACATGACACTGTGCATCTCAGCTAGAGACTCTCTGACTACAGGCCCTATGGCTTCTGGGCTCCTCAGTCCCTCCCTGACACAGATGCAAAGAGCTATCCAGGCAAATGAACTGACAAATATGATTCAGGGCCTGGGTGACACAGCTAAGGACGTTGCAACTAGCTGGAGCCCCTGTAGCTTCTGGCTCAGGTAAACAAGGCAGAGCCTATGGAGAGACCTGAAAAAGCCTAGATTTACAGTAGACCAATGACTGGTCTTGGATCAGCACCAATCTGAACAACAACAACAACAACAACAAAAAAAAAAAAAAAAAAAAAAACACCACAAAACAAAACCTCCAAATATAACGGTTTTCCCCTTTTAATCTGGCAGACTACAAAAAGCTGCTCCAATACCTGGGGTTTTTTTGTTGTTGTTTTTTGTTGTTAAACAAACAAGGTTTTATGTTTTTGTTTGTTACTCATGTTCTAAAGTTATTTTACTTAGGAATTTTTTCTTTATTGTGTAACAGACTATTTAAAATCTCTTGCTCTCTTCTCCCTCTCTACCTGACATGCTCTCTCTTCTTCCTTTTCTCATTCCCTTCTCATTTAACCTAACTGCTTGTTTCTTCTTCTCCTTTGTCTACTCCATTCCATCATTTTACTGATTGAAAATTTTACCTTCACCTTTAATACTTTTCATTGCATAATGTGTACTGTATTATTTCGGCTGTCTTCCTAAATTCATCAGTAGTAAACTAGTTAGCATAAACCAATTTTAACTGTACAGTAATTACATATGGTTTGGCCAGGCGTTATTCCTATAACAGAGGTTTGCTTTCCAATCTCTGAGTGAGTATTGGGAACAAAGGCCTTAAGAAAAGGCTACTAACAAAAAGACTCGCAGATAAATCTTGAAGAAATGTCCACCCCAACAGATACACAAATCAGAACAAAAAAATACACAAAACAAGCTGGATGCCCTGGCACACGCCTGTAATCCCAGCAACTCAGGAGGCAGGAGGTGGAAGGATCGCAATTTCAAGGCCAGAGGCAGCTTGCATAACTTAGTGAGACCCTAACTCAAAATAAAAAATTAAAAAATGGACTGAGGGTACAGCCTAGTGGTACAGCACTTGCAATCCCTGGGTTCAAACCCCAGGTTCTGGAAAAAATAAATAAATAAATGAAACATGAAAAAGCAAGATACCATCAGTCCTCAAAAAATCGTAACGTCCCAACACAGGCAAAGATATTGAAACAGTTGAAACACTGGACAAAGAATTCAAAAGCCTAATCATAAAAATTATTAATGACTTCAAAGAAGATACAAATAAGCAAATGAACAAATTGAGAAAGTCAATTCAGGTTCTGGATGAGAAATTCAGCAAGGAAATTGAGATCTGAAAGAGAAAACAAATGGAATTGTTAGAAATGAAAAGCATAATCAAGGAAAAAAAACACAGTGGAAAGTACCACCAGCAGACTAGATCAAAGAAAAAGAAAAATATCTGTGATAGAAGACAAGTTGAGGAGATACTGAGACATCAATACAAAAATGATAATAAACGAGTATGATCACAGCTTTCAATAACCTTGGGACATGATGAAGAGACCAATCCTAAGAATCTACAGGGTAGAAGCAGCAGCTGAGCCAGGCGCTATGGCTCACTCCTGGAATCCCACTCAGGAGGTGGAGGCAGGAGGATCACAGGTTCAAGGCCAGAGGGAGCTTGTGTAAGTTAGCAAGACTCTGTCTCAAGATAAAATAAATAAGTAACAAGGGGACTGTGAGTACAGCTCAGTGGCAGAGCTAAGGGAAGACATGGATACCTAAACGCAAGAGGTATGTAGAACCCCAAACAGATACGACCAGAAAAGAAGTTCTCCGCATCACACTATAGTTAAAAGCAAAGCAAAGAAACAATTCTAAAAGGTAGAAGAGGAAAATGTCAAATCACTTAGAAAGGCAACCCAATCAGACTAACAGTAGATCTCTCCAGAGTAAACCCAAATACCAGGAAAGGATAGCATAACATATTTCAAGCCCTGAAAGTTAATAACTGCCAACCAAGTTTACTATATCCAGCAGTTATCCTTTAAAATTCATGGAGAAATAAAGACCTTCCAAGACAAGCACAAACTTAAACAATTCATGACCACTAAGCCAGAACTGAAGAAGATTCTTAAAGGGAGGAGGATGTGGCAAGCCACTCCTGGAGCAATCCCGAGATGATCAGCCACTGAAAACCCTATGAGGGTCGCTATGAGTTGGTCCTGACTCAATGGCACCTAACAACAAATAACACAAAGAGGAAGAAGAAATACAAGAACCCAGGATAGAATAAAGCCCACGAGAGGAACACATGAACAAATGAGCGCTAGGAAAGCAGCGAGTATTATCTAATTTAGTAAACCAGCAAACCTCAAGTATGATCAAAGAAAGAGAAAGCAATCAATGCTCAACCAACAAGGAAAACAGCCAACAAAAGTTCAGAAAACACCAAATTCCTCTCAATAATAACCCTAAATGTAAATGATCTTAATGTCCTGGTTAAAAGACATAAACTATTCAATTGGATTAAAAAACAAAACCCAATTATCTCCAAGAAGCACACCTCACTGGAAACAAACATACAGTCTGAAAATTAAAGAATGAAAAATGATCTATCCACCAAGTATGCAGAAGCTGGAAAAAAAGGTGTGGCCATACTGATATCTGACAAAGCAGATTTCAGCCCAAAATAAACCAGAAGACATAAAGTTGCTACATATTAATAAAGGGAGTAATCCATCAAGACATTACAACTGTAAATATATATGCACCAAACATTGATGCACCTAATTCTTCAAACAAACACTACTGGACATAAAAGGACAGATCACTCCAGATACAACAATAATGAGTGACTTCCAATACTCCACTCTCATCAATATATCCAAACAAAAAAATCAACAAACAAATCTCAGAGATAAACAGCACCAACAGATCAAATGGATTTACCAGACATTTACAGAATATTTCATCCACAGTTGCAGAATACACATTCTTCTCAGCAGCACATGGAACTTTTTCTAAAACTGACTACATTTTAGGTCATAAGGCAAGCCTCAACAAATACAAAAAAAACTGAAATAATTCCTTGTATCTTATCAGGTCATAATGGAATAAAAATAGAAATCAAAAGCAAAGAAAGCAACAAAAGCTATACAAACACATGGAGACTGAACAACACATTCCTGAACGATCTGTCGGTCACTGAAGAAATCATAGAAGCAGTTTAAAAATTCCTAGAATCAAATGAAAATGAAAACACACAATACTAGAACCTTCAGGATACAGAAAAGATAGTTCTAAGAGGGAAGTTTATAATTATGAAAGCGTACATCAATAATTCACCTCAAGTAATTAGGAAAACAAGAACAAACCAGAGCCAAAATTCATAGATGGAAAGAAATAAAGATCAGGGCAGGAATTAATGAAATGGACACGAAAAAAAATGTAAAAAAAAAAAATCAGTTAAACAAAAAGTTGTTTCTTTATAAGATAAACAAGATTGACAATCTCGTAGGCAAACAAACCAAAGGAAAGAGAGAGAAGATATAAATTAGGGGGTCATTAGAAGATATAAAAAGAGGGGTCATTTCAACAAACACCAATGAATACAGAGGATCATCAGGAAATACTCTGAATACATATTTCAAAACAATAAAAAATTCAGAAGAAATGGTTAAATTCCTTAACACACATGACTTACCAAATTTAAATCAGGATGATATAAATAATTTAAATAGATGAATAACAAGCAATGAAATTGAAGCAGTAATATCTCCCAACAAAGTAAAGCCCAGGACCTAATGTATTCACTGTCAAACTCTACCAAGCCTTTAAAGAAGACTTAATACCTAGGCTTCTCAAACTGTTCCATAAAATAGAAAGCAAAGGAATGCTTCCAAACTCATTCAATGAAATCAGTATCACTCTGATACCAAAACCAAATAAGGATAACAAAAAGGAAAACTATAGCCCAATTTCCCTGATGAATATAATGCAAAAATCCTTATCCACAAGCCTATCCAGCAGCACATTAAAAAGATCATGCACCATGATCAAGTGAGTTTCATCCCAAGGATGCAAGAATTGTTCAACAAACACAAATCAATAAATACAATTCAGCACATATACAGAATCAGAGACATCATTAAAAGGCATATTCTACAAGTTGCTTATGTCCTCGTTACTGAGTACATTCTAATTGGTTCTCAATCAATATCATACATATGTATAAGCACATGTCAAAAACAAACATGAACCAGGGGATGTGGTGTACGCCTATAATCCCAGGGACTTGGGAGACTGAACAGGAGGATCTTGAGTTCCAGGCCAAAGGCAGCCTGTAAGACATAGGTTTTATTCTGTCTCAATAAAAAACTTAAAAGGGTGTTAGAGGTGTGTATCTCACTGGTAGAGCATTTGCCTAGCATTTCCAGGCCCTGGATTCAAACTCTACTACTACAAACAATACCAGTAAGAATAAAGAGCAAAAGAGAACAGAATAGAGAATAAAAGGTAGGGGAAGAGAGAGAGATTCTAAGAGTTACAAGATTTAAGGATGTGTTGTCATTTCCCTTATCAAAGAGAGTAGACTTCATAATCAGATGGCCAAATGTAAGAGAAATGCTCTGAAATTAGGTGCCACAGCACAGAAAACAGGGCTTTTTGAAAAGTTCAATACTTACATTTATAATGCCTGTAATTTATAATGCCATTATAAATGCCTGTAAATAGCCATGAGTCCCTTGTTTTATGAGTTGTCTCTGTTCCCTGATTTTTAGCTAATAATTGCTTAATTTGTCACCAATTTATTACTGCCTATCAGAGGGGGTGGTTTTCCTATCAGAAGACATTTGGAGATGTCTGAAAGCCTTTTTGACTATCATGACTAGAGGGCGCTGCTACTAGCATTTAAAAGTAGAGCCCAGAGATACTGCTAAATGTCCTGCAATACACAGGACAGTCCCCTCCATTTCTGAAGTAGAGAACTCCTGCTCTAAGAGCCTTCTTTGGATAATGTGATCCACTTCTTTATTCACTCTTACTACAGTTTAACGTCAGTTCTCTTGCCCTTCCATCTTTCTGACAAAACAGTTCTAAAAATCTAAAGCTCAATCAACTTGCTCAATCAACTAAATCATCCAGTGTTTCTGCATCTCAGTGTGGCTACTAAGCTTAACAAAAGGTAAATAAATAACCCAACCATGTCACAAATTATAATTTCAACATTGCCTGCCAGGAAACCGTTCACATCTCTCTTTAGTCACTCCCTCAATCCTTGTGCTTTCCCTCTGGTGATTATTCTAAAATTTACTGCCACTTCCAATCCTTATCCTGCCAAATCAACACTCAATAGCAGCAAATTAATTTGCTTTGCTTAAAACCTTCTGCTACCATCAGATAAGAACTTCCACACATTCTTTCCCCATTTCATGACCTCTGTCCCCACTTCCCTCTCCATCCCTCCTAAGACAGTAGAGGCATCCCACATACCCCAAGATTTGATTGCAGCCTCTGCTCTGGACATAGTTTCTCAGTAGCTTCTTCTGAGTCCTGCTTTTGCAATCATCCAGCCCCCTGAATCCTCTACCTCAACTTATTCCTCTTTCCTAGCCCTTTGTACTCAAGAAATAAGTGAATGCTCCAATTTCTTCTTGGGGCAAAACCCCCACAAAAACTTTCCCTTAATTCTACCTCCTCCTCTAACTCTTCACTTTCTCCTTACAGCTAAATACCTTGAGAACTGTCTTCCTTCCCTATCCCCATTGCTCCATTCCCCTTTTGGTCCACTACCCACACGTTCATAGCCTCCACAAATGATGCCACCAGCTGGGGACCCAATGCTCAAATACATGACCTCTGAAGGACTTTTAAGATTCAAACCATAACACCTGTTGGTATTGTTGTTAGGTGCCCTCGAGTCGGTATCCAACTGATAGGGACCCTCACAGGGTTTTCGATGGCTGACTGTTTCGGGATTGCCTTGGGAGTGGATTGCCAAGTCCTTCTCCCATTTTTGTGGTGCTGGGAATTGAACCCCAGGACCTCAGAGACTGCAGCGCAGCACTCTACCAACTGAGCTAAATCCCAGCCCATGATAACACCTGAGATATGTCAAATTAGTTCATTCTCTCTCAACCTGTACATTGCAAGCCATTATCTGTCATTCAGAACATAGTGTTTTAAGAATAATACATATGAATAAAAAGTTTAGCAGTTCCTTTTATATAAGGACACCACACAAAGTATGATTCACAGGGAACACCGAACACTGAAATTCTTTTTTACAGAATGGATTCTAATTCTGTATGCATACAGGCAAATCATTTAATCATCACAGGCTTGGGATTCCCAACTGTCCAGTGAAGGGAGAAAGAGACAAATATAAGGATCTTTTGAACCCTTTGCACTCATTCTATGATTCTGTTTCTACCAGACGTTACAGACAGCTTATTCCTCCAAATAAACACTGTACTTGTGACATATGCAAGATATTATTGATGCCAAAAGTAACAGGCTGATTTGCCTCCTTTGATACCAAAACATATCAAGTATATCCTGATTCCATCACCTTCAAAAACTAAACCTTCAACTGCAAATGTCAAAGAAATAAAATGCAAGCAAAAGAAACAAGAAAAAATGATAATGAAATTGATTATGTCTATATAAATGCTATTTCAAAATAATTTCTTCAGGAATCAAACAACACAGTAATGTGCTACCAGCAAAATGAGTGTGCCATAAACCATTGTGATAGTCATTAACAGGAACAAAAAGCTTTTCCTGCCCACAGAGTTCTTGCAGTGAAGGAATTGAACAATACTGCAAGTCAAACACAGCAGTAATAAAGAGATAATAAAAAGTTTCAAGATCTGTTTTTCAAAGCCCAAGCTCTCAAGAAGGATGAAAACTAAACTGTGAAGATGCAGTCTGAATTCTATTTAAACATTATCATTCCGATCAAATGAGGCACGTGTTACCTTTATGATAGCTCTTGTTCAGCTGTTCTTCCATTGCCTACTAAGCTCAGAAGTAACTTTCAGTCTTAAAGACAGTATAAAAGTAAAGAAGAAGAATGTGGCAGGCAAAGCAAGTTATATTGCAAAGTTGATACTCACAAAACCTAGGGATAAATGAACTCTGGAGCCAGACAGCCCAAGTTCAAATCCCAATTTTACCACCTACCAGCTTTACAACTTTAATGACTCATCTAATTTTCCATGTCTCAGTTTCCTCATCTTTAAAATGGGAATCAAAACATATCTGCTTCATAGGTAAAATGCCTAAAACAATGCATTACTTACTGTAAACACTACAGAAATACTAGGTAATGTTGTTATTGTTATTTTCTTTGCTATCTTTAGACTACGTATTAGGAAAAACTACACTATAATGTATGCTCAGACTCCAGCTTAACAAAGTACAGCAGGCATTTTATTCATAGTTCAAAATCAACGTTATTTCAGTTGATGTCTTCACCCAAATCCTATAGGAGCTCAAATCAAATCAAATCACCAACTATGGAGTATATATCATACAAACTGAGAAGTATAGAGAAACATAATTCAATATGCATCAGAAGTACTGCTGTTGTTAGATACTGTCAAGTCATAGTAACCCTATGTACAAGAGGTGAAAGACTATTGTCAGTGCTTCTCTGCTATTCATAGGGCTTTCAATGGTGAACTGATATTTTGGGAGTGGGTTGCCAGGTCCTTCTCCCAAGCCTACAGCACCTGGTATTCCCAGGCAGCCTCCCATCCAAGTACTAACCAGGCCCAACCCTGCTTAGCTTCCGAGATCTGATGACACAGTGCTATGGCTGCAGACATCAGAAGTATAGTATATGGTGTATCCATACAATGAATATTATTCAGTCTTAAAAAGGAACATAGTTCTGACATATGCTACAACATGGATGAACTGTGAAAACATAATGCTACATGAAATAAGCCAGTCACAAATGGACAAATCCACAGGATTCTACTTACAGGAGGTACTTAGAGTAGGCAGATTTAGACACAGAAGGTATAACTGAGGTTACCAGGAACTGGGGAGGAGAGGGAAATGGGAAGTTACTGTTTAAGGCATGTAGAATTTCTGTTTGGGATGATAAAAAAAAGTTCTGGCACTGGATAACAGTGATTATACAACACTGTGGATGTGCTTAATACAACTGACTATACCATTAATCATAGTTAAATCAGTAAATTTCATTCTGTGTATTTTACAATAAAAAGAATCATTAAGCCAGGTGTGGTGGTTCACACCTGCAGTCCCAGTGATTCAGTACTCAGTAGGCAGAAGCAGGAGGATTGCAGGCTTGAGAGCAGAGACAGCCTGCACAACTTAGCAAAGTCCTGTCTCAAGATAAAAAATAAAAAATGGGCTGTGGTGTGGGAGCAGCCCAGTGGCAGAGCACTTGCAAAGTATGTGTGAGGTCCAGGGTTCAACTCCCAAGCACACACACAAAAAATAAATAAATAAAATTAAAATAAATAAAATAAAATAATTAAAAAAGTATAGCATATATTTTCAACAGGAAATTGTAACATGAATATGAGCCTTAATGGTATTAAACAAAGGGCAGACTAATTCTTACATCCATGTATCTGTCAGCTCGTTGTGCTGTGGGGACTGAGCCTCACTATGATGCTGAAAGCTATGCCACCATTATTTCAGATACCAGCAGGGCTGCCCATGGTGAACAGGTTTCAGCTGAGCTTCCAAACTAAGACAGACTAAGGAGAGGACCTAGCAGCCCACTCAAGAACAATTAGCTATTGAAAACCCTATGAATAGCAGAGAAGCTCTGTCAAACATAGTGCTGGAAAATGTGCCCCACAGGCTAGAAGGCATTCAAAAGATGACTGAGGAAAAGTTGCCTCCTCAAAGTAGAGTCGACCTGAATGATGAGAATAGAGGAAAGCCCCTGGAACCTCCATTTGCTGATGTGGCACATTCAAAATGAGAAGCAACAGTGTCTGCAACAATGGGCTCAAACATAAAAAAGAGCATGAGTACAGCACATGGTTGGGTAGTGCTTCCTTCTGCTGTACATAGGGTTGCTATGAGTTGGACCTGATTCAATGGCATCTAACTTAGCCTGCAGCTGTAGTACTGTGGTGTCTGATCCTGTCAGATCTCGGAAGCTAAGCAGGTTTGGGCCTGGTTAGTATTTGACTGGAAGACCGCCTGGGAACACAGATACTGTAGGCTTGGAGAAGGACCCGGCAACCCACTCCCAAAAATCAATCTGCCATTGAAAATCCTATGAATAGCAGAGAAGCATTGACAATAGTCTTTCACCTGTTGTACATAGGGTCACTATGAGTCAGACGCCAACTCGATGGCACCTAACAACAACAACTTATTCTTAAATTCCTAACTATGGACACCAGAGAAGTCAGTATCAATATTTAGCTGATCTTGGCTTAATATATACATCTGAAATTGGGTATATACCTAGAAATTTTCATAAGAAAAATTATTTCACACTTTTCTTTTTTTTGAGACAGGTTCTTATTATGTAGCACAGGGTGGCCTGGAACTCACAATCCTGCTTCTACCTCCTGAGTGCAGGGATTACAGATGTGCACCACCACATCCAGCTTTTGTTTTGTTGATATAGCCTTTTTTTTTTAAGCTTCTTGAAGGGATAAAAGGAGGGAAAGAGAAAAAAACTGAGGAGATATATTTATGTGGCCAATACACACTGGAATTTTTTAAAGAAAATACTTATCCATATAGAACCATAATAATATGAGTGCAATAGTATACCTGTGCAGGAGTCTCCATGTACCCACAGGCTGTAATTTAAAACACTGAAACAGCCTCCAAGTTCAAAACAGAAATTACGAATCCATTATTGTGATACTCATAATAAAGTGCAATATTTTACATCTCCTCAAGTACAATGCTTATTATATAATAAAGATACAATAAAAGTGAATTTAATAAATTAACATTTTCCCAGAAAGGCTTAGGATGAAGGATTCTAGTTAGAATAATTATCTAGTAAACAGATAATTATCATATGCCAAATATCATTCAAGGAACAAAGTTTTCAAAGAACTAGAATGTAATTTTCAAAAACCTAAATTCAAAACCAGACTAAGAAGAATATTAGCAAGCATCTTTTTGGCCCTTCCAATATGTCTGACTTTGCTCTAAGCTTTTTATATGTATTAGCTCATTTTATCCTCAAAAAATCTTCTAATAGTCTTATTATCCTCATTTGACAAATGAGGAAACTGATGTTTAGAAGGGTCAAGTACTTTGCCTGGGCTACTGGCTCCCAAGTAAGCAGCTGAACTAGGACTTAAAATCTAGAAGTTGGGTTCTTTGATTTGCAATTTTAATCACTATGTCTTAACACCTGTTTGTGACAATGAGGAAAAGATTACAAAAAGTACAGGCAAAATCAAAATGCAAGTAGTTTGGGGGTAGAATATAATAAAAGCTCTAAGTTAATCACCACAACATAGGACAAGAAGTGATGATCGCATTTGCATGAGGGGAGGTTAAAACCTGTTCAGTAAACATAGTATTTAAGAAGGCAAGAAATTATTCAGCATGTTTAAAAAATATCCATCCAACATCAATATGATTTTTCATTCCTGCAGAGGTAAAACTCCCAACTGCAAAATTACTCACTTTCCAAGGGCTCCAATTAGAAGGGATGCACTGGGCAATCTTATTGCCCTTCACCTCCTTCTTAAGGGCTGAGGTGTATACAGAGGGTGTGTGTGTGTCATGGATGAACACAAGGAACATAGAAGGAGGAACACAAGCTCTCAAAATGTTTAAAGTCCAGGAATATGAGAAGTTACAAAAAGATACTAGAATGTGTCAAATCACTTGGATAGATAAACAAACTCATAGAACTATGTGACTACTGTAAATACCCTAGAATTTGATCACTAAAGTGGAATTATTCTAAAAAAACTAGAGAAGTACAGGCTTTGAAGTCATATATATAGACCTGAATTTAAATCTTGGCTCTACCATTTAGTTACTGTGAATCTTCAGCAAGTCAATGTCACATAAATGAGACTCAACTTTAGTTTTTTTGTTTTGGGGAGGAAGGGATTTGAATCAGAGTCTCAGTAGGTATCCCAGGCTGTCCTGTAACTCGAGATCCTCCTGCCTCTACCTCCAGTGCTGGGATTACAGGTTTGTACCACCACGTCCAGCTGAGCCTTGGCTTTTGGGGAATAATAATTCCTAACTCACATTGGTTTTGTGAGCTATGGAGAAGGTATATGTGAAGTGTGAGATATTCTCCCTAGAGTATAATACATAGTCAAAATGAGCAACTACTATCACTCCCTACCATATTAACTGTCGCTGTAGCAGAAAAAACAACGAAAACTAACTTATGGGGGAAGAAATTTATTAGAAGCTCACAGCTACATCATTCCATAAAGGCCACAGGGGAAAGCTGGGCAGCGGCAAAAGACAGGACCCAAAGCAGGCTACCTTACATCTTCCTGAGTAGGAAGCAGAGAGAACTCTGAGCAAGAAACAGAGGGAATACAGGGCCAAGGATTTAGGGTGCAAACCTCCAAAGCCTGCCCCTAATGGCATCACTTCGGCAAAGCTAAGACTTGCCTCCATGACCTCCACAAACAGCGCCACCAGCTGGGGATCAAACGCTAAAGCACATGACCTTTGGGGGACACTATATTCAAACCATGACACCTTCCTTATTCTGTTTTGTACCCCAAACATTTGAAGAATCTAATCTTACTAACTAGTAAATCCCTGGCAGGCTTCCCAGAATTATGTGAAGTACAATATATTCTATTCAAAAATGGAGTACGCTAATAGTAGGAAAAAAGAAAAAGGAGATAAAGAACTGAATTCCGCTTCAAATCCCATCTATCCAGCACCTATTCTAGTTGGTTTTGTAATAATCCACAGATTTTCTTCATCAATAATAATAGGAATCCTACTGTTATTTAACCCCTAGAGGGGTCTGTTACAGACTTATTTTGTGGGCTATCTTTGCAGAAGTAACTGTCATCTTTGCTTGAGAACCGGGAATAAATCCAAGTGATAGTAGCCTTTTAATGAAACGCCCGTGGCTGCTCCGAGCACTTCAGCAGCTGACTGGGTCCCACGTGGACCACTAGGACCGCAGACGTTCCCAGCCCTGAGCCTCCAGACCACCAGACCCCGAGCCTGCAGACACGCGCCCACGAGCAACTCCAGACGGACGGAGAAAAACGTCCCGTGGGGACAGCAGAACTGGAAACTCGGGGTCTCGGTGCGGAGCCCCGGGGCGGCAGGCGGGTGCCCGGGCTTCGGCGCGGGTGGACGCGGACGGAACCGAGAGCCGCTCCGCCCGCTCCCCACGCCGGGAGCCGACGCGCGGTGCCGGGGAGGCGCGGAAGGCGCAGAGGTGCTGAGGCCGCTCTCCCGCGGGGAGTGCGACGCGCCCACAGCAGCCGCTCTGCCCCGTGCCAGAGCTGCGCCGGGGACAGCGGAAACCAACGGGGTCCTCCGAGGCAGGGCCGTGCGCAGGCTCTCGCGGCACTGGGGACGCGACGCCGCTGTCGCTGCGCCTGGAGGGGAGGCAGGGCCCACGGGGGTGCGCCGGTTACCTGTCTCGGGCGCCGGCCCTTGGGTCTCCACTTCCGCGGACTCCCGGTTACCACGGGCTACCCCGGCACGCCCGTGACGTCATCTGCGCGCGCCCGGCCTCAGGCCGCCGGCTCGCCTTCCTTCGACCCCGCCTCTCTGGGGAGAGGTGGGCTGGGCCGCCGAGGGAGGGTCTGCGCACGCGCGGGGCCGTAGTGCCGGCAGCGTGACCAGGTGTGGGGCCCGAAGGGCTGTCCCGGTGCCTACGTCCTTCTAATTACACGATCTCTTGGGAACTTAAGGAAAAAAGTCATTGAAATGCTAATGTGCACGTTTGATTCCTTATTCTCCTCCGCCCAAGTCTGAAATCCAGAATCACCTAAGGCTTGTCCCTCTCCTTCATCCCACAGTCTAGTCAATACTTATCACATCTGTCTAGCACCTCCATCCTTATCAACTCCAAACCTTTCTTGGGAGCAATTCACTTGGCCTCTCTGCACTTCAGTTTTCTCACTTCCAAAATGATGAGCCAGATGATTTCTATAATCTGTTCCGTTTGTAAAATTCTATTTTACAAAACCACCACATGTCAGAGTGGTTGCCTAGAAGTTGGAGTTTTTGTTTCTTTGATGTTATTGTTTTGTTTTGTTTTGTGTCTTCCCTGGCTATTGTAATCCCAAGGAAATTGTGGCAGATTGACAGGTAAAACTGGGTTTGATAGAAATAATCAATACAAAATGAAATTAACACCGATTAGAACTGGCCCAGCTTTGTTACAGAATAAAAACTGATTTAAAAAAACTGCTGATTGGTACCAGTGAAAAATGGAAAAAATAAGAAAAACAAACATGGCAAAATATATCATTTGTTGGAAATTGATAGAAAAATCATCTTCTTGACAAATTTATATCTACAAAGTTAGAGCAGAAAAATGATGTTAGTTAATTAAACACAAAAGAGAGTTTCTAATGTCAGGAACTTTACTATAATTGTTATGAAAAGAAAAAACAATACTGAATTATGATTTCAAAGTAAAGTTTATACACAAAGGACTTGGAAATGATTCTGGAGGAAATAATTTCAGTAAAGTAGAAAAAGTGGGAAAGAGTTTAATTGTAATATAAAATTGATCATGACATTAGATTGGCATAACAAAATTTGTTCCAGAAAATACTTTCATTGATGAAAATCATTGATGTAAGTATAATTTTGATTTCAATATTTGTGTTCATACATACAAATCAATACCTCACAGAGTCAAAGAGGAGTCAACTTCCTATATTCACTCAGTGACTTCTGAAGATCTTTAGACAGCCTTTCAGTTTTAAAATTCATTTGTGACTATTCACACAACAACTAGAGGTATTTTGCTAAGGTCTGGCGTAATTGAATAATACAGCCTGATTTGGGCTGTGATTTTCATTTATTGACACTGTTCCCCCTATGTTATCAGCTCCATGAAATCTATTCATATTCCCCACGGAGATTCAGTGGATTGGATTCAGGCTCAAAAGAATTTCTAATTTGTCTCAGGTGGACAAAGTCCAGTAGAAGAGTGGATGACAGAGCACAGAGCAGCACTCTACTGAGCTAAACCCCAGCCCTTTGGGTGGATAAATGTTCGTAAATCTAACCAGATATGAAATGCTGTTCCCTTCTGCTTCATATCCATGGTCTCAGCTGTCCTTACAGTTGAGGGTGGCCATATGACACACTCTGGCCAATGAGCTGGAAGGATAAGGCTGCTACGGGAGTCTGGGAAAGATGCTTCCTCCTAATAGAAAGAGTCATAAGTATATCTTACAGGCTTTTGTTTTCCGCCATGATCTTGATCCTTCCTTTCTTGCATGTGATGCCAGGATGGGGGAAAAGATACTTGGAGTGCCCCACAACCACTTTTGACCATAGGTGGTAAGCAGGAGTGTACAAAGTCAACATGGAGTGAGAAAACCTGAATCATTGTTCACAATGTTGAGCTGGTTTTAGAACGTTAGAAGGATTTTGTTGTTGTTTGGTTGATGATGATGCTTGCAATTTCTGTATTTTGTTGTTGCTGCTGCTGCTGACAATTTGAGAGACAGAATTTTTTTTGCAGATTTCCCTGTTTATTATTTTACATATTAAGACTTATTTTTTATGCTTATAAATAGCACAGAAGCACTGACCATAGGGTCTGGCATGACAGACTGTCGAGCAGTATTTTGTTCTGTTGTACATAGTGTCACTATGAGTCGGACCAGGCTTGACAGCACTTATCAACAACAGCAACAAATATTAAATCCTCCTGCTTCTGCTGTTTCTACTGTTCTTCTTGTTTCTGTTGCTCATCCTCTTGGATGGCCTGAATAAATCCTGCTCTATGATTTGCGCTACTATAAACTGGATGTATCTTTGCAATATCCTCTTTTGTTGTTGTTAGGTGCCATCGAGTCGAGTCTGACTCATAATGACCCTATGTACAGCAGATTGAAACACTTGCCGATTCTGTGCCAGGAAAACAATCTTATTTATGTTTAAGCCCATTGTTGCAGACACTGTGTCAATCCATCTGGTGGAGGGTTTTCCTCTTTTGTGTTGACCTGCCACTCTCCCAAACATGATGTCCTTCTCCAGGGATTGATCTCTCCTGACTACATGTCTGAAATATGTAAGATGCAGTCTGCCATTCTTGCTTCCAAGGAGCACCCTGGTTGCACTTCTTCTAGGACAGATTTGTTGGTTCTTTTGGCAGTCCATGGTATATTCAATAGACGTCTCCAGCACCACAATTCAAAAGATCAATTCTTTTTCTATCTTTCTTGTTCAATGTCCACCTTTCACAACCATGTGATGCCACTGAAAATACCATGGCATGAGTCAGACGCACCTTCATCTTCAGTGTGACATCTTTGCTTTTCAATACTCTAAAGAAATCTTTTGCCACAGCTTTTCCTAGAGCAATGCGTCTTTGGATTTCTTGACTGCTGCTTCCACGGGTGTTGATTATAGAGCCACACAGAGCAAAATCTTGGACAACCTCAATCTTTTCTCCATTTACTGTGAAGTTGCATGCTGACCCAGTTGTAAGGATTTTTGTTTTGTTGATGTTTAGTTGTAACCCATATTGAAGTCTATGAGCGTTGATCTTCATCAGTAAATGTTTTAAATCCTCTTCACTTTCAGCAAGCAGGGTTGTATCATCTGCATAATGCAGGTTGTTAATGAGTCTTCCTCCAACCTTGATGCCACGTTCTTCTTCATAAAGTCCAGCTTCTCGGATTATTTGCTCAACGTATAAGTTGAAGAGAGAGGGTAAAAGTATATGGCCCTGACGCACACCTTTCTCAACTTTAAACCACTCAGTGTTTCCTTGTTCTATTCGAACAACTGCCTCCTGGTTCATGTACAGATTTCTCATGAGTACAATTAGGTGTTCTGGTATTCCCATTTTCTGAAGCGTTATCCATAATTTCTTATGATCCACACAATCAAATGCTTTTGCATAGTCAATAAAACATAGGTAGACATCTTTCTGATATTCTCTACTTTCAGCTAATATCCACCTGACATCAGCAATGATGTCCCTGGTTCCCCGCCCTCTTCCAAATCCCACTTGATTTTCCAGTAATTCCCTGTCTATATGCTGCTGCAATCACTTCTGAATGATCTTTAGTAGAATTTTGCTGGTGTGTGATACTAATGATATTGTCCGATAGTTTGCACATTCAGTTGGATCCCCTTTTTTAGGAATAGGCACAAATATGGATCTCTTCCAGTCAGTTGGCCAAGTAGCTGTTTTCCAAATCTGTTGGCATAAACATGTTAACACCTCCAGTGCTGCATCTGTTTGTGGAAACATCTCTACTGGTATCCCATCAATTCCTGGAGCCTTGTGTTTTGCCAGTTCTTTCAAGGCAGCTTCCACTTCGTCCTTCAACATCATTGGTTCCTTTTCATATGCAACCTCTTGGAATGGTTGGTCATCTACCAATTCTTTCTTGTATAAGGACTCTGTGTATTCTTCCCATCTTCTTTTGATGTTTCCTGCATCATTTAATATTTTCCCTGTAGAATCTTTCACTACTGCCACTCAAGGCTTGAATTTTTTCTTCATTTCCTTAAGCTTGAGAAACACAAAGCGCGTTCTTCCCTTTTGGTTTTCTGCCTCCAGCTCCTTGCACATGTCATTATAATATTTGTTTTTGTCTTCTTGAGCTGCCTTCTGAAATCTTCTGTTTAGTTCCTTAACTTCCTCATGTCTTCCTTTTGCTTTAGCTGCTCGATGTTCAAGGGCAAGGTCCAGTGTCTCTTTTGACATGTAATTTGGTCTTTTCTTTTTTTCTTGTCTTTTTAAGAACTTTTTGCTTCCTTCTTGAATGATATCTTTTATGTCATGCCACAACTCTTCTGGTCTCCTATCATTTGTGTCTAATGCATTAAACCTATTTTTGAGGTGGTCTCTGAACTCAGGTGGGATATA
>VMDO01008094.1:0-66749 GCA_007922755.1 Pedetes capensis | reverse complement strand
GCTTATTCTAATTTTCTTCAGCTTCAGTTTGAACTTGCATATGAGAAGTTGAGGGGCTGGGATTTGGCTCAGTTGGTAGAGCGCTGCGCTGCAGTCTCTGACGTCCTGAGTTCAATTCCCAGCACCGCAAAAATGGGAGAAGGGCCTGGCAATCCACTCCCAAGGCAATCCCGAAACAGCCATTGAAAACCCTATGAGGGTCGCTATGAGTTGGATACCGACTCGACGGCACCTAACAACAACAACATGAGAAGTTGATGGTCTGATCCACAGTCAGCACCTGGTCTTGTTTTGACATTTTGTATAGAGCTTTCCCATCGTCTCTTTCCACATATGTAGTCAATTTGATTCCTGTATGTTCCATCTGGTGAAGTTCATGTTTACATTCTCCGTTTATGATGTTGAAAAAAATGTATTTGTAATGAAAAGGTCATTGGTCTGATAAAATTCTATCATGCGATCTCCAGCTTCGTTTCTGTTACCATATTTTCCAACTACTGAGCCTTCTTCTTTGTTTCCAACCTTTGCATTCCAGTCACCAGTGATTATCAGTATGTCTTTATGTAACTGTAATACCATTCTAGCTTTTGGCATGCCATTCCCACTATTGTAGGTTAAAAAGAGCTCATAGAAACAAAGAGATCTTTGTGTTCAATAGAAGATATTTTTGTGCCTTATCTTGTTATGTTGTTGTTGTTAGGTGCCATTGAGTTGGGTCCTACTAATGGCACCCTATGTACAACAGAAGGAAACACTACCTAACACTGTGCAATGCACATGATCTTTTTATGTTTGAGCCCATCATTGCAGTCACTGTGTTTCTTCTTATTTTGAGTCATGCCACATCAGCAAATGGAGGTCCCAGGGCCTTTACTCCATTCCCACCATTAAGGTTGACTCTACTTTGAGGAAGCAACTCCTCCCCAGTCTTTTCTTGAATGCCTTACAGTCTGGGGGGCTCATTTTCTGGTGCTATATCTGACAGTGTTTCTCTGCTATTGATAGGGTTTTCAATGGCTAATTGTTTCAGGAGTAGGTTAGCCATGTCTGTCTCCCTAGTCTCTCTTAGTCTGGAAGGTCAGATGGAACTTGTCCACCATGGGTGACCCTACCAGTATCTGAAATACTGGTGGCATAGCTTTCACCATTGTAGCAACACACAGTCCCCCACAGCATGACAAGCTGACAGACATGTGGGTGTTATCTTGTTACTGAGGTCCCAGAATATTTGAGTATCAGTGGACCACTAAATCTTCAATCATTAAAGGAAAAACCAGAATTATCCCTAACTCTGATATTATCTATATAGCCCCAGCAACTCATACAACTTCTCTAAGTTCTCATTTTTCTCATTTGTACAATAAAACAATGTTGATGAATAATTTCATAGGATTATGGGGGAAATTTTCAAACTTATACTCTTCTACCTATGCCTAGTTATGAAATATATTCAGAAAATCCTTTAAGTTCTTAGAAGAATTTCTTTAAGAATAAGAAAATTAGTCTAAAACCTATCTTCCATGTCTCTGGCCCATTTAATGTCACCATAGTCCACCCACATATCACACCAATGCATGTCAAAACCTAGGCTGGATTTGCATGTCTTTATCTCCACCTCTCATCTGAGCTGTGGCAAAATAACAAAAAATCAAAGTCACTGTGGGTTGATAAGAGACAGGTGGGATGAATGTGTCAAAATATAAATGCAGGATTTAAAATATTTGCAAGTTTCTAGAGGAAAATTCCTACTAGGGGTGGATGGGTAGCAAATGAAAGTTGAATATGATCATTGCTTTGGAATCAGGAGAGACAAGTCATCTCAGTGACTTTGTTAGTATGGGCTGGAGAAATTACTACAGATTTAACATACAGCCCTGTGCCAGGTTAGGCTCCAGGTCCTATGGCCAAGTTGTATACTGGTAGCTGATGCCAGAAATAAACCGGGAGAAGAACCTGGCTCAAAGAGACACAGTCATTTCCAAGGACACCAAGACTAAAAATGATGTTCCTTCTACTAAAAAGTAGAAAATGAAAAGCATAAGGAGAAATGAACTTGTTGCCAAACAAGATGGGATTGGTGATTCCTAGAAAGAAAGCAAGTGCCATTCACAATGAAATATTCATTGATCCTGGGGAAGAAGGCAACAACAGTTTTCAAGGATTCTAATGAAAGTAAACACTTTTGAAGTGGTTCAGCTGGGGGTGGCACAGAGCCTCTGACTTCCACGAAGGAGAATCCATTCCCTGTACCCCCATCTGGTTTCTTGTTTTTCCCCTCTGCAATGCTGTTGAGCTTTGTGGAATGCATTCAATGGAAATGAGGGTGTGCAAGACTTAGCATCAATATATTCCTGCTAATCACATGTGTGCCATTTACTCACATTCTTTTTTTTTTCTGCAACATTGACCAAGTGCTGCCATGTATCAGGTACATTTCTGGACTCTGGGATACAAAAATGAAAAAATATGTCCCTGACACCTGAGAACTTCTAACCTACTGGGGAGATGAAAGTGGTTTGTTACCTTAGAGGTCAGAGCTCTGGACTTGTGTCCTATCTGGAGATTTAAAAAAAGACAGAGGCTAGATGAGTGTTGAAAAAGAAAGAAGGCCAAAGACACGATGAAGTAGAACAGTCAGATGAGATGGCCTGGGCATCCCTAGGACAGTGTTTCTAGATGGCAGATGGGAGAGGCTAGTGTAGATTTGCTAGGTTCACATTAATGTGGGGGGGCTGGTCTCAACACCTGGCACTAATTGGTGTGTATTTATTTACTTATTGAAAACGAGGCAAACAACAATGAGACTGCTGTATGACTTTTTGGAAGTCAGAAAAGTAGACCTATGAAAAGTCAAGCATGCCCCATGGGTAGAGCTGAGGAGAAGCATATCCTATCTACACCCAGGCATTCAGCCTATTCACTACAACATAATTTTTAATACAAGCACAAACTCAGTAGTATAGCTGTGGAAAGACCCCAGCAAAGCTCTCTTGGGTGGGCCCTCTTTTAAGGGACTGAGTCCCAGCAACCTAGACAGTTGACCCATAGGTGTCCTCCTACAGGACATATTTATGCTGAGGAAAGCTCATTACTGACCAACAAGGACAGTATTGGAAACAGGAAAAACTGTGGTCCTTTGGCCTTCCAAAAAGCCAATGATTGTATAAGCAATAACGAAACAGACATTACTCCTAGAAAGACATTACTCCTATGGGACTTAATTTGACTGAAGGCTTTTCAAAAGTCATTGACTTTTTCTAATTCCACCATTGCCAGTAACAACAATGTCTTAAAAATTCTGATTTTAATACCTATTGAAATACAAACAATTCCAGAATTGATAAACAAAAATCTCTTGTCTCCTGACAAAAGATTAGCATTTGCTTGATGGCTGTATTGGTTGGGACTGTGGTTTCAAGTATCATGTAAGTTATAAATGGGAATTGATTATTAAAAAAATGCAGTAATGATTCACAGAACCTAAGCGTAGGAATGCAGCTGGGCCCAAGGAACCATGGGATGCCTGGAGAACTCTCTTCTATGCCCATCTCTTTTGTTTTCAAGAATTTCTGCTTCAGTTTTTTCTTTCTTCTTAGCTCTCCAGTCTCTGAACCTGTAGACATGTAGTGACCCAAGATGTTAAAATCTCTGAATATCCAAGTTCATATCCTCCCTCTATGAGATACCAGGTCAGAAGACAGAGAGGGGGGATAACAAAGAGGGATAAAGAGGGAGAGAGAAATGCAAAATATAGAATGCAACTCTGTGAAAATACAAAACAATCCCATGACATACCCCATGGTTGCATATGACTGTCATTACATGTTAATCAAAAAATTTCCCTATTTTGTTTGCTTATTTTGTTCTATAAAATATTTAAGGGGGTGGAAGTATAAGAAATCCTAATTTGATAGTTGTATAATGGATATATCAACTGAATTATCACTCTGTATCCCACCAATATGTATAATTAAAATACTAAACAAAAAGTGATACCAGATCGCTAATTCCAGTGCTGAATCACTGAGAGGAGGAATATGGTTAAGACCATTTTAGCTCAAATGTGCACCCCTAATCCACTCAGATATGGTCAGGAGGCAAATCACATAATTTTGGCTGCTGAGTACCTTTCTTTGGGAATGAATGGGGATAAAGGTGATTCCCAGGTCTAATATTTTGTTACCAGGAGTATGGAAATACCCCATCTAGAAGATGAAGCAAATTCCCATGCTAATCATGAAGAATTCTCAGTATTTGGTGGCATACTATATGGCAATATGAGAATGTTGGCTTTCAAAGAGGACAAAGAAAATCTTGGCAGCTTGACACAATTGTTGCCTCTTCTACTTTCCTATTATCCCTGGAAAAGCTTAATTAAACTCTGCAGACTACCAGATGAGATCCCAAGTTAAATGCCTGCATGCTCCCTGAGTGTGTACATTGTGGTATTTGGTTAAGAATGACTATAACAAAATAGTTCCAGGAAGGTTTCTTGCACTGAGCCATACTCAGTGCAGCTACCATTGCCAGAAAAACAAGCAATTACTTCATTGAGATCCACGAGATTCTACAGTCAGGGCTCTTTGTAGGTTCTTTCTTAGGAATTTCACAGTTTAAATCATTAAAACCTAATTCAAGGGGAAACATTTTTTTATTTTCCAGTCCTGAAAGGGTAGAGGGAGTCAAGGAGAATCATAACCATTCCTACTCTTTTTACCTTTTGCATTTTCAGAAGGAGGTGCTGTGTAATAAAATCACAGCACGAAGACCCCCAGCATTCAGCTCCCCGGTATTTGTATATTTAAAAAGCTCACACAGATCATTAATGCCAACTGAGGTTTAGAGAGCTGGAGGCTCCTGGAGAAGTCATCCTGTGGAGGCTCTTGGGAGATTCTTTTGAAAGCAAAATATTTTTGAAAACATTAATGTGTTCCTCTATAATGTCTCCTGTTTTCCATCAGTGTGTTTGGATTTTGTTTAGAGAATCCGTTAGCATGGTTCTGTATTATTCTCTTCTGGAGAAATTAAAACAAGAGCAGACATTACCAAATCATTTCATGGATTGAAAAGCACCCAGAAAAAGCCTGTGGCAAGAGCAGCTAGTGATTATGACATTCTTTATTGAAGGGAATGTAGTAATGTCTTATAAAGATAATACATAAGAGGAATGTCAAGCACTAAGCAATATTTTCCTCTCCTAATAGTTAATGGATAAGGATAAGAGTGTAGAGCCAACTTTTGATGTGGTAATGATGGCAGGATGTTTATTCACGGTTTGTTCTTACTATTATAGGAGTGAGTAAGGAGTAGTTATCTTTCTCCAACCCAAGAAATCTTTATATTCGGCATGTTGACTCCTAAGTGGAGGAATGGCTTTTGTGTTGGCAAACTCAAGTATAAGGGAACTAGAAATCAAGTCCCTACCACCTAAAAAGAGTTGTGGGTAGTGGGAGTGTCCCTCAACTGGAGGGCAGCTCAAATCTTGGGGGTGAGGGGTGCAAAAGAGAAGAAACCTGTCTATTTTTCCTTCCTGTCTTTCTAGCAGGCCTCAAAATGGAGATTAAAGTTCTGCAAAATTACTGTCAGCAGCAAAAAGGCCACTTCTGTTTTTCTCCTTGCATCAGATTGTTTAGGGGTGAAGCAAGAGTGTGAACACAGGCCAGAGCTCTCAACCAGCTATCTGGCATGGTGGGCCACGTGTGTTATAGTGGAGTGCAGGCATCACGGGCCCAAGCAGGGAGAGTCGTGGCATCTTATCTCACAGAAGGATGGTCCCAGCAACGGAAGTGAGGGTTGAGGGACATTCCAGGAGGGACAGCATAAGCAAAGATCCTGCCACAGATAGATGCATATTACATACAAGAAACTCAGCAGAAGAGAGGAGGAGGAAAGCATAAAAGAAAGTTTGACACTAGGGAAGGGCTGGTCTTTATGGGGTCTTGTACCTCATGATAAAAATGCTGGTGTTTTTCCTGAAAGCAGTGAGTTTTAAGTAAGTTATTGCTGTTAGGTGCCATCGAGTCGGTGTCCAATCCATAGTGATTTTGTGTACAACAGGTGAAACACTACTGTTAGTGCTTCTCTGCTATTCATAGGGTTTTCAATGGCTGATTGTGTTTTGGGAATGGTTGCCGGGTCCTTCTCCCAAGCCTACAGCACCTGGTATTCCCAGGCGGTCTCCCATGCTAGTACTAACCAGGCCTGACCCTGCTTAGCTTCTGAGATCTGACAGGATGGGAGGCTGCAGGCAGGCAAGCCCTTAGGCACTCCTAACACCCCTGGATACAGAACAGCCCCTGGGTAAATAGTAGGAAGGCTCAGTTGCCCATAGCGGTAACCAGATATTAATTTACTCTTTATTGGCCTTTCTCCTTTCCTTATCTCACATCCCTAACTCCCCCTTGGTGCTTCTTGACATCAACTTCTACATAAATTATTTCCACCTAAATTTGTATCTCATGGTCTGCTTTGAGGAGACTCCAAACTAAGACAGTTCATAACCGATAGTCTATTGCTTCTCTTACTAGAAGGTGAACAATTTCCAAGAAGTTCTATTTGATCAGATCAATTTAATGAGCATTTAATGGATACATAGGCCTGCAGCAGTAGGTACAAAGGAACCACTTACAACAACTTTTTGGTCCATTACTTTGGATAAAAGGTGACAACTCCAAATCAGGAAACATGAATAAATGACATAAAAAGAAAGATGACAATTTTGCATGTAGGTGGCCCTCTACAGTGGTATGATAGAGCAATAGCACTTATTTATTTCCGAATCTATGACTCTTCCAGGATATTAAATGTCTCTGTCAGGGAAAATAATGTCATGCCATTAAGAATTAGTAATATAAACTTTCGGATGACATTACCCATTAATTCTAGTTCCATCTTAGTTGAACACAAATGCTGTTCAGTGTTTTATGATTTATCAAGATATGAAGTAAAGCTTGCCAAATGTCTAGCTATAGTCATAAATAATTTCAACATCTTTCATTTCACATTTGCCATTTCAAAGGCCATAATATTGGTAAACTTACCGTGGTTGGGCTTTGTGCCTAAAATTATATTTTGAGCACAAACTAATCTTTAAAAGCAGCATACATTTCATGGCTTTATAAAAAAAGTGTAAGTCCAATGACACAATACAGACTCCGATGTGAATCTTTCATGAGGTCTGAAAAGCTGCTTTGCTCTTCTGGGCACAATGAAGGTGGCTTTAGCCTAAGACAATGCCAGATAGTTTGACTTGAGCCATGCTGCTAGGGGCCAGATGTGGTTTGTCCCCTCCAAAACGCATGTTGAAATTTGGTCTCCAGTGTAGCTGGGTTGAGAAGTGGTGGGACCTTTACAAAGTGTTTGGGTCTGGAGGCCTCCTCCATTAGGAAGGGATTTGTGCCATTCTCACAGAAGGGAGTAGTTCTGCCCAGAAGAGTTTAGTTACAGTTTGAGCAGGTTGTTATAACAGCAAGTACAGCTTCTTCTGCTGTCTCTTGCTGCCTCTCTCCACATGCCACTCCTTCTGCCTTCCACCATGTTATTAAGCAGCGTGAGGCCCTTCCCAGATGCCAATGAGATGTTGGTGCCGTGTTCTGACATTTCCCAGCCTCCAGAATGGGGAGCCAAAATAAACTTAACTTTATAAATTACCCAGTCAGTGGTATTTTGTTATAGCAACAGAAAACAGACTATGATACATGCCCACTTTCAGAAAGTAGAGTTGTCTTCACAGCTTATTGGAGACATTTTGACCATTCTAGTTCTGGATTTCCACTAATTTTTAAGCTCAGTTGAAAGAAGCTCTCTAGCTTTAATTAGAACCATATTTATGTAATTCTATGTACAAACACCCAGAATTCTAGTATGTCCCAGCACATTGCCATCAATTTTAGTGTGCTGAAATGACAGCATTCTGAGGAGGTGGCATGCAAGCCCAAAGGATTCAACTCAGAATTCTCAGGGTATAGGGTAGTTTTGGGGGGACTCTCAGATGGGGAGAGAAAGTCTGATCATCCCAAACTCCCCCCAAAATACCAATTTTAAGGCAGTCTTTAGGGTGTTTAATATCCCATGAGGACCAAAATCACTTGTTATCACACTGTGGAGACTCCTCTGGAATCATTTTATTGTTCTTGTTGTTGTTAGGTGTCGTTTAGTTGGTGTCCGACTCATAACGACCCTATGTACGACAGGCAAAACACTATTGTCAGTGCTTCCCTGCTATTCATAGGGTTTTCAATGGCTGATTATTTCGGGGCGGGGGAGGGTTGCCGGGTCTGTCTCCCAAGCCTACAGCACCTGGTGTTCCCAGGCAGTCTCCTATCTAAGGACTAACCAGGCCCGACCCTGCTTAGCTTCCGAGATCTGATGGGATCTGACACCACAGTTGTATGGCTGCAGGTAGAATCACCTTATACTGTGACTATACCAGATTTTCTGAGATCATGACAATGCCATAGCATGAAAGGTCTGATGGGACAAGAGGCCCAATATCAGTGGCCCTGAGCCAGTCTTTCTAACTTCTTCTGTGTGTGTGTGTGTGTGTGTGTGTGTGTATGCTTTAGGTGCTGTCAGGTCCAACTCATAGGGACTTTATGTACAACAGAATGAAACACTCCCTGACACTGTGCCATGCCTGGCACTATGTCAGTGCTTCTCTGCTATGCATAGGGCTTTCAATGGCTGGTTGATTTGCAATTGCTTTAGGAGTGGATTGCCAGGTCCCTCTCCCATTTTTGCAGTGCTCAGGATAGAGCCCAGGGCCTCAGAGAATGTAGAGCAGCCCTCTACCAACTGAGCTAAAACCCAGTACTCAACCTCTTCTAGAAAACCCAAATTATTGTAGGCAAGAGGTGGTAGTAGGAAAGAAGCGAGACAGGGATGATTTGTGGAGATGCTTGGGAGGGAGAGGCATTGAGAGATTTCGAGGAAGAATTTTCTGTTGGCATCATATCCAACTGATAGACTCTTCCAAGGAAGAAACTACAATTGATCATACTTCAAGTTGCAAAACAACTGAAGAATGAATAACTTTGCACTGGGTGATGGAGACCGATGTAGGTGACAACATGCACCAATAAACTAGCAGGAAATGTGGAGCGAGAGCTAGCTGTGCAGCAAGATTGCCACTACCAACTGAACAAAGAGCCCAAAACTTTATTCTCTATCTTGGTGAAAATTTTACTATTTAAAAATTGTTGTAGACCAAATAAACCAGCAAGTAACATTTCTCAGTTTACATTGCTCTTCCCATGAACTTTTTTGCTATGTTATGCTTTTCTCAGTGTGATCATACTTCCAAAAGCTATAAAAACAATCCATCCTTCCTTCCACTGTGAGGTCGCCAAAGAACAATAACCTTCTTCCTATCTTTCCACCTATGTGACACCATGCTTATAAATCATTGTTTCATTTTTGAAACACTTTTATCAAGGTTTAAATTATGTACAATAAACAGCACAAGTTTAAGAAATTACAACTGATCATAGTTCAAGTTGCAAAACAACTTAAGAAGAATGAATAAAGTTTGATATATTTTGACATTGTAACATCTTACTATAGCCCTAGAAAAATTGTTCTTGTCCCCTTGGTAATCTCTCTCATATTTCTTTCCCTCCGTAGACAACTACAGTTTTATTATATTATTGTAAATTAGTGTGCATATTCAAGAATTTAATATAGTGCAATTCCAAATATGCTTGTTTTTTGGTGTAGGCTTTTGACAGCATGTGTATTTCGAGCTTCATCAATGTCGTTGGGTATACCAATAATTCCTTCCTTTTTATTGCTAAGTAGAATTAATCCCATTGTATGTATATTACAAATTGTCCACTCACCTATTGATGGACATTTGGGCTTTCCTGGTTTTTGTATTGTTTTGTTTTGTTTTTGCTATTACCAATAAAACTGCTAAGAATATTATTGTATAAATATTTGTGGGTACATAGGCTTTTGTTTCTCTTGGGTAAATGCCTAGGAATAGATGGAATATATGCTTAACTTTTTGAGGAACTGCCAAACTGTTTTCCAGAGGGATTGTGCCATTATAAATGCCAGCCAATCGTGTATAAGGCTTCTAGTTCCTCCACATCCATGCTGATATTTGGTCTATCTTTTATATTTTAGCCATTTTAACAAGCATGTAGTGATATTGTGATTTTAATTTGCATGTCCTTAATAACTAATAATATCCAGCATCCTTTTGTGTGCTCCTTTGAAATCTGTATATTTTTGGTGAAATATCTGTTGAAATCATTTGTCCATTTTCTACTGGGTTGTTTTCTTAAACTGGTTTTGAGAGTTCTTTATATATTCTATGTGCACATCTATTATCACATATTTACTTTGAAAATATTTCTATGTGATTTATCTTTTCGTTATTTTAAAATGTTTTACAAAAAGTGTAAGCTCTTAATTTTGATAAAGTCCAATTTTTTCTTTCCTTTTCTTTTCTTTCTTTCTTTCTTTTTTTTTTGTTTTTGAATCATACTTTTGGAAGAAATCTTTGTCTAACTCATGGTCACAAAGATTTTCTCCTAAGCTTTCTTCTGGAAGCTTTATGGTTTTAGGTACTACATTTTAGGTCTATGAAACATTTAAAATTTTGGTTTCTGTTTTTTAGAGTCATTTTGTTTTGTTGGTACTGGGGATTGAACTCATGGCCTTGAGTATGCTGATCATATGCTCTATCACTGAGGTACACCTCCAGCCTAAACTTAATTATTGTGGATTGAAATGGATTGAAATTTGAGATCAATTTTTTTCTTTTTTCTCATGTAGATATACAAGTATTTCAGCATTTTAAATAAGTTCCCAGGTAATGTTGATATATTGTTGGTCAGAATATGTGTAAATAATTAAGGATATATGAATTTCATGTGAATGAAAAAAATAAAATTATTAATTCTTGAAAAAATAAAAAAAGAAAGGGAACACAATCATAACACATTGCCGAACTCTGCAGTGTGTGCATGGTCATGCTGCAAGCACTGGAATAGGAAGGTGGAGCTATCAATGGCCTCATGAATGACAGCTAAGTCTTTCAAGATGATTGAATCAACTAAATGTAGAAAAAAGGCCTTTAGTTAATTAACCAACTAATTTAGTATCACATTGCTCTAAGAATAGGGTTGCCCAATTTTGTAAATAAAAGGTGTGAGGTATCAGTATATTTCCTGAAATATTTGATACATACCAAAAAAGTATGTGCTATTTCTGAAATTCAAAGTTAACTTGGCAGCCTATATATTATCCAGCAACCCTATCCAAGACATAGTAGGACTCATAAAAATTGCTACAGTGGAACATAAGGGAGGTGTGGAATCTGGAGACTTTTGATTTACTCATGCTAGGTGAAGAAGGCCCAATATTGATCTCAAGATATTCCAGAGTGAAATCCTGGTATCATGGTACACTTGTTTATTTTCCACACATCCTCCAAGTCTGCCATAAATAATTATAGTCAATGCGTTTATGGTAGAAAGCAGTCAAGTTGCAATCCTAGAACATAATTGTTGGTCCCCCAGGAAAATAATGAAAATTTTCAAAGGGATAAGAAATAGAGTGGTCAAAAATTAAGCAAGTGTGCATTCCTGTTCCTTTGGCTCACTCTGAAGTATGCAGTGTTATGGGCATTCCTGAGCAGGAGAAATCTAGGTCTATGGTTTTGTATTTATTGTTCAGTTGTGACTCTGGCACTAGAGTCTCCTTTTCTATAAATGCAACACTATTGTTTTAGTATTATTATGAAATATTTTAAACATAGGCAATAGTAGAGGGAATAGGTTAATGAAGCTCCACGTATCTGTCACCCAGCTCAACAGTGATCATTTCATGGTCATTCACATTGCATCTATACTCCTACTCCTTAATTCTCCCAGGTTATTTTGAAGCAAATTTCAGACATCATCTCATTTCATCTCTAAATATTTTAGAGATGATAACATTCAAGGATAATATTCAAGATAACATTCAAGGACTCTCCCTTTAAATATAAGTACAATACCTTCAGCACATCCAAAATCCACATCACTCCAAAATCAACAATAATTCCCCCAAAAGGCATTTTAAATAAAATTTACTACATGAAACAAAAATGATCTCACAAGATTTTAGCCAGCACAAACCTTTCTGGTATTAATTAAATACTGTGCGTGAGTTTAAATACCATTCTGTAATAATTACAGAGGAGCTAAATTCAAACATTCCAATAGGAACTGAAAACATCTTGCCATTTTAAAAGACATATTAACATTGTTTGTTCATTCATTTATGGATACAACAGATGTGTATTGAATATATATTGTTCTAAGCACAGGATACAAAGATCAATAAGATCTGTTCTTTGCCCTCAAGGCTTTATGGAACAAGCAGGTATACATATAAATACATGAGATTCAAAGGAAAAAGAATTAGTCACAAATAAGTGTCAAGGTAGAACTACCAACTGAAAAGAATTCTGAAAGATCTGTGTTTATTCTGAGGAAGGCAGTAGAGGGCTTTGTGCTGGAGAAATCAACATGAACAACAGTATAAAGAACAAAATATCCGAAATTAGTCATTCTTCAAGAGCGAAGTCTAGGCCTTTGTTACAGTCTGAATCTAAAATGTCCCCAAAGGTCATGTGTTAGAATGTTTGGTACCCAGGTCATGGTGCTTTTTGTGGAGGCTATAGATTTTTAGGGCTGGGATTTAGCTTAGTTGGTAGAGTACTGTGCTGCAGTCTCTGAGGTCCCAAGTTCAATTCCCAGCACCGCAAAAATGGGAGAAGGGCCTGGCAATCCACTCCCAAGGCAATCCCGAAACAGTCAGCCATTGAAAACTCTATGAGTGTCGCTATGAGTCGGATACCGGCTTGACGGCACCTAACAACAACAACAACAACAACAACAATGGATCTTTAGAAGGTGGGATCTAGCCTTAGGGAAGCAGGTCACTATGGGTGGGACTTTGGAGATTTTACCTGGAACCCTGGTTCCACTATCTCACTCTCTGCCTCTGATCCACCATGATGTGAGGATCTCTGACATGGGCACTTTCATCCAGCCCACTACCAGGTGCTCCACTATGCCTCCTGCAATCAGGGACTTAGATCTTCTAAACTACGAGCCCCAATAAATCATTCCTCTCATCAGTTTGTTCTCATTGAGTGTTTTGTTATGCCAACACATGGGCTGACGAACACAGCCTTCCATATCTTTATGCATCTCCTGCCCTGTCCTGTGATACTTAGCACAGTTACAGAACACAGTGACTACTCAGTTAACATCTATTGAAGAAATCAGTATAAAATTCATTTTTCATCAAAGTGATTATTCACATTAATTCTCAGCCAGTCTTAAAACTCATACCTTACACTATATTATTTTCACATACAAAGACTACACCACAGAATCCCTGTAACTCTAACTGGAAAGAGCTAAGCATTGAATTCCAGTGTTTTCCAGTGAGGAATTGTGCTGAACATTCTATTTTCCTTATACTCTAGTTTTTTTATTTTTTAACACACCTAAACAACAACAGGGGGTTCATTGGTGAATGATGGCTGAGCACATTTATTAGGTTAAAAGATGATCAGGCCATCTGTGTTTCCACAGTTATCCTGACCTGCCTATTAGTCTTGTAATGAGCAGATATGAAATTTACTTCATTGGCCATTTTGTCTAAAAATAGATGCCAGAGCAAGGATTTGATTGAAATGGATTGCCTCTGAAGGGATTTTTTTTTTTTTTCTGGAGAGTATGTGTTGGAGAGGGCTGAATGAGGCTATAAATTAAAACTTATATAATTCTATAATCATGATATACTGCATTGTCTCAAGTAAGATTTAATCTGACCTATTCCATAGGAACGACAGTCTGCCTATTTCACAGCCGGGCAGCAGTGTAGTAAATGTCTGTGGGGTTATTTTCCATATCGTTCTGTTTATTTATATAGTCCCAGATAGACCCTTTTAAAGGCTTAACTTAGTGTGGCTGTCGCAGACAGCTAGTTTACACCAAGTCCTTCTTGGCAAGACTTGAAAGCAAACAGTAAATGGTGTAAACAATTGTATGTGATTATACACTGCCAAATAATGTGCATCTTGGATGACAAACAAAACTTATTAAACAGACAACAAATAGCCGAGGTAAATATCAAATATATTAACTCTACAAAGCACAGAGCTGGATCTCATCAAAGCCTTATTAACATAGCACAGCTGGATGAAAATGAAAAGAGTGATTTAGACTTAAAAGCAGGGGAACCTCCAAGTTAGAAAGTCTGGATTCTGTTCCTGTCTCCATCACTAACTCACTAAGTAACATTGATTAGTACTTTGATTTTTGCTTGTATTTTCCCATCAATAGTAAGGGAATGTCAAGACTGCTCCTGAGAGCATTGCAAAATGGTTGCCAAGTGAATTCTCAGGACAGGAACAAAAGAAACCCATGGCCTGCCCATCCTCTCTTATCCTGCAATCTCCAAGACCTTTTTGGTCCCTGGAAATAGAGTTGGTGTAGGAAGAAATTGGTGAGGGAGATGACAATTGAGAGTAGGGTTAAGCTGACATGGCGACACATGCCTTTAACCCCAGCACTCAGTCAGGTCACCACCAGGACCCCAGAAGACTCTGAAAGCTTGGCTTCAGCATGAGGTATTGGTAGTTACTAATGACCAATTGTATTTATGAGAGCATGTGGGAGGCAGAAAGCACTCCCAAAGTGTGTATTCATCTAAACACTTGCCTTATATTTGAGTACTAGAGGCATTTGGAACCAAACATAGAGCCATCTTTTAGTTTTCGCAGTAGAACTGGCCTGAAATGCAAAATATTGTCAATAATTCTCAGACCTTGTTTTATCTACCTGCTGTGATTTGTCTCACAAAGTTTCATGTGCTAGAAGCTTCACTCTCTATTATAATAATTTTGAAGGTTTTAAGAGGCAAGTCCTGGTGGAAGTAGATTGGGTTGTGACTGTCTACCTTCATGAAGAGATTAATGCCTAACCACTGGAAGGACTAAGTACAGAAATCTTTTTCCACCAACTGGAGCAGGGAGTGGGAGGGGTAGGGGGAGACCCCACAAGAGGTGCAAGGCCTGCCTTACTGTCAGGTGTACAGATACTTTGATTGAAAATCTCAATGGAAAGATGGTGCTAACATGATCCGAAGACACGACCAGACAGACTCTTCTTTGGGGGAAAAGTGAGCAATCTTCTCAGTATCATTTTCCTGGTGAGCTTTCAGAAAACTGAGTTAGAATTGTTTCCACCTATTTTGTTTCAAAGAACTTAGAAACTACTTGGAAAAATTCAAATTACTAAGCAAAAAGACGTATTAGAAGAGGGAACCAGGAGAAGAGGGGGAAGAAAGTAAATCCCTCAAACACTTTCTTAATGGCATCAGTAGCACAAGTGGCACCCATTAGCTTTTTGTTTATTTGTTTGTTTTGTGTTTTGAGACAGGCTCTTGCTATGCAGCCCAGGCTGGACTCTAACTCCCAATCCTCCTGCCTCAGTCTTCTGGGGGCTGGGTTTATAGGCGTGGGCCATCACGTCCAGCTCGGTGCCTTTTAGCTTTAAATGCCAAGATTATTAATTCTGACCTAACTCCTACTTACATATAGAAAAATTTATCTGGTCACCAGTGTTGTGGGCCCTCCTGGTTTCCTGTGTTCCCATTCTCTCTCTTTCTCCACTCCTAGGGCTTATTTATTCCACGTTAAGCAATTCACCATTTTTCACTTCACTTCACTTTCCATTTGTATTAAATCCTTTTCAACCATGCCATATCATCTTCAGCAGGTCATTTATCAGCTGCTGCATTTGAGGAGGGCGGCCTATCTCCACAAGAAGGGAGGCCAGATGATGTTTTATTTAAACCCAGAGCCTTTGGTCTTAGCACCAAGTGAGCATTTCTCATTCAGAGGAAGAACATAGCCAGAGAGGATGGAGAGGAAAGACCTCGGGGACCAGCTGTTCACTGCGTACAGATAAACACAGGCTGGGAGGAGGGCCTGCTCTTTCTTGTGCTGACTTGCACTTGCATTTTCCTTCCCAGTCAAGAGTTCTTACAGCTCACTTACATGAATGGAAACCTTTCCAAACAGAAAGAAGTCCAGGTAAGGGCTAGAGAAAAATGTCAAGCTTAGACGCGCTTTACGAGGGACATGTCTTCAAACACAGTGGATTGTCTTCTTTAGGACTTGCTGACTTTCCTCCATCTGACCCTTCTCATTCAAAGAGTTCCTCCCACTCTCCCCTTATTTCACCCCCGACAGGACTGCATTGATTTGCAAAGGCACTGGGTCAAGGGCAGAGCAGGAATAGGTGAGGGGAGAGTGTGAGGATGAGCCTCATGTGGAAGCCAGGTGGGGGATGCTTACCTCTCTCCTCCACCTCCAGAGACTGAGCAGTGCTCACAATTGTTGCTGTAGCACTGAACTGCAGCGGCAATGACTGTTGTGACTTCATGCCCTGGTGAGTGTGCTCCTAATTTTGCACAGATAGCATGGTAGTTCACAATGGGTTCTGGCCTAAAGTGACAGGAGCCAGACAGAAAAAGAAAGAAGGAAAGAAGGAAAGAAAAGAAAGAAAGAAAAAAAGAGAGAAAGAGAAAAGAAAGAAAGAAAGGAAGAAAGAAAAGGAAAAAGAAAAGAAGAAAAGAAAGAAGGAAAAAGAAAAGCCTTTCTATTGAAATGTGGCTTCCTTCTTACCATTGATGTCAATGTCAACATTTGTTTTTGAGGAGCCCAAGGGTTGAACTCAACAGTTAAAAAGAAAGGTTGTGTGTTGGGGGGGGGCACACACATACAAAGACAATTTTCTTCCAGACCAATGATGTTTTTCTCATGAATTCTGAATACCTACTGCCTTCTCCTGCACAGTGTGTAGGATGAACTTGGAACCTATGAACATGATTTCTGAAAAAAGTGTTAGCATCTCCAGAAAGATAATTTCTTTATTCTCATTCTCTCTCTCTCTCTCTCTCTCTCTCTCACACACACACACACACACACACACACACACACACACACACCCCTAAGAAATCTTTCTGTTTGAAAAAGTCACCCTTGGATCTCTGTGGCACAAGGTGAAGCCTTTCTATGAGTGTGAAATTAAAAAGGGGCAATGTTGGTCCCAAGGCCAGGTGGCAGCTGGGGTGGTGACTGACGAGGTAGCCCCTCCTCCTTCGGTTCTATAGCATGATAAACAAGTCTTGGCTGGCCCATAAACCTTCCTTTATCATGCTATTCCCTCCAGTGGACCTTTGCTACTCTTAGGCCACCTGCTGCCCATTCTCCTGTCCTAACAGTGCCTAAGGAGTAAACCAGTCAGATCCCTGAAGTCACAGGGGCCATTTGAGACCTCTGTGAAAGACAGGCTTCCACTATCTTTCTGCTCGCTCGCGCTCTCTCTCTCTCTCTCTCTCTCTCTCTCTCTTTCTTTCTTTCTTTTTTTTTTTCTTCGGTACTGGGGGTTGAACCCAGGGCTTTGCACTTGCATACTTTACAAGTGCTGGACCACTGAGCTGCACCCCCAGCCCATTTTTTTACTTTTTGAGATAGGGTCTTGCTAAATTATGCAGACTGCCTCTGGTCTCGAACTTGTAATCCTCCTGCCTCTGCCTCCCAAGTCACTGGGATTACAGGCATGCACCACAGCACTGGGCTGAGCTTCCACTTTCTTTAATAGGTGATACCAGAAAAAAAAAAATGCTCACTGTTCCTCTGGAAGGTGTGGGGAGGGGACCTGTGGGCTAGAGGTGTGGCAGCCATCTTGCTACCACAAATGGAAAGCCTGGAAGTTGCCTAGAAAGAAGGGCACAATTGGAAGGAAGGACAGTGTAGTGTGTGAGGATGGAGCTGAGACCGGAGAGGAGAGGAGAGTCGGGGCCCTGGGCTTGCAACCTTCTGCATCCTTGTTCGGACTGCTAGATCAAGTCTTCCCTAAGGCCAGCCCCCTCTGTACACATTTCCATTAGGTAAACTGAGAAGCTCATTTTATTATTTAAGTCAGGACAAGTTGGCTTCTCTATGGCTTATGACAAAATAGCTCTGAATGATATAAGTATCTTTTTAAGAGCCTTTTATATCTCCCTACAGTCTATTACAGCAAGTTTATGGATACATTTATGGCCTGCTAAAGGTGATGGTGTCACAGGCATATACTTATGCTCAAACTCATTGGGATGTATACATTAAATATGCACAGCTTTTCATATGTCAATCATACCCCAAGAAAGTGCTTTTTTTATTTTTAAAAAGTTTAAATTCCTTAGCTTAGCATTTAAGATAGCACGTGACCAACTTGGTTGGAATACAGCCAACGTTTTCATTCTAGTCAAACCAGTCTTATAAAAGTTCCCACTGCCTTGTCCCTTTTCTCTGCTTTATTTCTGTTTAAAGGTTATTGCCCCTAAAGTTTCCATTTTCCTTGATCTAAATTGTATATCTTCCTTGATCTTTCCAAACTATACTTATCTCTCTTCAACTCTGTTTCTCCTCACATTCTTCTTCAATTATCATTATTGCTGTGTTTTCTCTGCCTTTTTCCTAGATCATCTTGCACTGCTAATTGCTTTAATGTGGATTTACCAGTAGTTTGTCTTCTTGAGGGCAGTTCTCCATCTGTCTGATCAATGTCTGTCTCACAGCACCTAGAACTATGCCTTACACATAGTAGGTGTTAGGATAGCATGCTAGGTGGTTGGTCATAGTGATGTCTCTCAATCAACCTCAACATAAGTGGTTATGTCTGGTTGAGGATGAGGACTCAAATACATTGTAGATACATGAAAATAATCAAGCCAGAAGGACAGATTTGGCCAAATATTTTTCACTTGAAGATACAATAGGTCGCCTTCCCTGTAAGAAAACCATCTCTGTGAAACAAACTGGGCTGGTATTTAGCTCAGTTGGTAGAGCGCTGCTGTGCAGTCCCTAAGATTCCGAGTTTGATTCCCAGCACCACAAAAACAGGAGAAAGACATGGCAATCCACTCCCAAGGCAATCCTGAAATAATCAGCCATTGAAAGCCCTATAGGGGTCACTATGGGTTGGACACTGTACTGACCCCTTAACAACAACCTAACAATGAAACCAACTTGGTTAGTGGGTGGTAACCTAACTCTTAACTCTTCACATCCCAGGGCTCATGGAAACAAATGAGGGAATGTCATTTGACTAATAGATCTCTGTTTTGAAAGCACACTGGAGCTTTCTTAATCACAAGCAGTTATTAGGTGGCCATCTAACGTGGCCCAGTAACTCAAAAGCTGTCTGTGGCCAAATAAGTCTGTCAAGTAGGTATGCAATTTGGCAACCCCAGTGCCCAGTTCCATTTAGAGCTCCAATTGATGGGTGACCATTCAAGCAGTCCCTGAACCAAACAGCCTGCAGGGTGGCCATGTGACGCTGTCATGGCATGATTTCCTGCATCACTTTCCACCCACATTCCCTCTGGCTTCCTGGAGTCTGTTTATAAGAAGAAGTAAATGCTAATATTCTGGTTGGCCTCCACACAGGTTTTATTATAATTCTTTAAAGATTTATGACATTCTCTGGTGTATTTCCCTTGCATTCCTCCATGACCCACATTACAGTGGAAATAGGCTGTCCTTAGCATTTCATAGCCTGAATGCTTAATGACAGCACTGTGTGAGAGGAAGGGAAAGCTATAAGAAAAAATCGAATTCGGCCTGCTCTAGCCGCAGTTGCCTTAATTAGTGTCCATTTTTAATGTAATGAAAGGAATAAACCTAAAGACGTCTGGCCAGGAAGATTATTAGCTTTCAGGTATACTTGGTTACTATAATTTTTCTGTTAGCAGAAAATGTTGTTAAGCCACTGATTTGCTCTCTCTCTTCAGAACACAGGCTATAAGGAGAAAGAAAGGAAAGCATATAAATTTTAAAAAAGGGATTAGACTCCCTTATCTGTCCCATCCACCATCTTGGCATCTTATTCTTTCTAGTGAGCGTAAGTTCTTTCTCTCTACTGGTTCCTCCGTCTCCTTGTAGTGGGCCTTCTAATTTTGTGAAACATAAATATGCAATATGAGGCTGAATCAGGCCCACTCCTCACTATAGAGCTACATCGTCTATATTTGCATCCATTTTGAGTAATTCTCATGGAAAGAGGCATTTGGAACACTGGACAGAACAAGATGCATTTTCACTGAGGGTGGGCTTTATTCTCCTGAGTAAAAAGATGCTTCAGAAGCAGCCAAGTCTCCATTTGGTGCATCTGAGTAGGAGTTTGATATTTGCACTGAGAAATACTGAATTCCTAGAACATCAAGAGATGATTCAAGCCTTTTCTTATAAGTCAGTTAGACTTTAAATAGTTTATTTGCATATTTATGAGCAGATATATTTATCTTGTGTGCTCCAATGTGAGAAAAAAGAGCATCAACCATCAACTTTACCTTTTTTATGGGCATGTCTTGTGATACACAAGAAACTTAAGAGATAAGATTAAGGAAAAAAAAAATCCGATGAAAGGACTTCAAGTGAACCAACTGTCCAGACCTTTAACACCTGTGGAGTTAGATCAACCACAGCCTAGTCCCGGTCTCTAATGCATTGTGATCTTTGTATTTGAATCATGTACTGTAAGTCAGCCACCCTCCTCCACCCCAAAGTGACATTATTGCTTTCTCCTCATGTGAGACACAGAAACTCAGGCAACTTGTTAAAGGCACTTCTCTAGAAAAATGGCACCTTCTCTCCTGCCCATGCCTGAGCCCATAAAGAGAATGAATAGTGCCGATGCAAGTGAAGAGAAGATGCAAAGATTTGACAGAGCAGTGGTACTATGACCAGTCACTCTGGAACATCAAGGATGCAAGCCGCTTCACCTGTCTGAGCCTTTTATTCTCTCTGTCCTTCATTCTTTCATTTCTTCATCCCCTCATTTATTCAACAGGTATTTATAGACTGCTTCCAATGTGTCAAGCACTGATCTAGATGCAAGGGGTATAGCGGAGCACTAAGCAGATAGAGTTGCTACCTTCACGGAGCTTACATTCTGACGGAGGGAGGAAGGCAGACCATCATATCTGGTCATTTTCATTCAGTCCCCTGGGACAAATCAATCAACCATCTTCTGGTTCTATGAACAAGACTTTATATTTAATTCTGTTAAAATAGGGACCCTGTGCCTCTTAGTTAAGTTCTCTAAAATACACTAAAAGCGTTAGTCTGGTATGTTTCTTACAATGACTTTCAATACGCATGGGAGACAAAGGACAAGAGGACAGAAAGAGGCAGGGCCTCTTCCACTTACTATCTGCTGCTTTTCGGAATGCATTTAACCTCTCCCCACTTCTATGTGACCATACTACTGTCCTCAATCGCCTCCTGGGAAAATCCAAGAACCACATAGGGGTGAGCCCTGGGACAATGGCTGATGGACCCTCAAAGCTATGGACTACCATGGCCCATAGACCAGGGTGATTGCAGATTGAGGTGTGGTGATGTTAGTGACTATGAAACAGAGACTCAGGGGAGGAGGTGTGCAGTCATTTCTCCCAGAGTTTCCTTCCAGTTGCTAAGGGGGTCTAGAACCAATGACAACAAAAGAAAGTTTTAGGCGCTTCTCTGACCATATACTTAACCCCATAGGCTGTTGACTGGCACTGTTCCTTAGGGGCCCATTCACATCCATGGGATGGGGCACCTCCAGCACAGGACATCACCATGCCACCCCCACCCATTTGAAGATACTTCCTTTCAGCCTGCAACTCTGTAGGAGTTCCTAATCAATCTGGGCTTCAAACACTGCATTTGCTTTGTGTTCTTTGGCACCAACATTAATATTTAAAGATGTATAAATAGTTGTCCTTAGTTGAAAGAAATGACCAGATGATTGGTGAAATGAAACTGTGGACAGAATATATCTTTCTTCATTCTCAAGCTGTTTTTGGATGGAAGGCAAGAAAAGACCATATTAGCAAAAGAAAAATTGGCCTAAATGTGAGAACAGTTGCTTTTAAAAATATATGTATCGTTAAGTATTCAGGGAATGGCAGAAGGCCAGGAAAGCACTCTGGCATCTTTCATTCCACTCCCCACATCTCGTGGGCTATGTGTGCTTTTGTCTTAAAGCGCCACACAGGAGCCCACGGCAAGCAGCTTATCTGTACTTGAGCCTTTCTTTTTCCTTTCTATGTAAATAAAATGGTTAAACATGAAGCAAGCCGAATTCGATTTGAAGAGCAGATAAGTAGACTAATAAATGTTAAGCTAACAGAAGCCTTCCCCCTCAAAGACCTTGTCCTTGTTAGGAATGACAGTCTGGTCTTAACCCAATACAGCTGAAAGCTAATTGACTTTATAATTCCCCAAGCATGGGAGAGAGGCCGGTAAAAGACCAGGATCAGAAGGCACGTAGGAGGTGGAATGATTCTATGTGGCTTCTGCTATAGTTGTGAGATTAAAACATTCCTTTCCACCTAAAAAAGATACATGTCATGACACAACAATAAAAAGGGATGGTACTTCTGGTACAAGTGACAACACGACTGAATCTTGAGAATATGTTGAATGAAAGAAACACTGTTCGGATACGAATACTGTAGGATTACATTGCTGGAAAGTTCAAGCACAGGCAACCCTGATCTATGCAGAGTTCACAGCAGTGGTTGGTTCTGGGAAGGGGTCGTGATGAGCAAGGGGCACAAAGGAGATTCCCTGGGTAATGCAAACATCCTGTGTCCTGATGGGGTGCACCATATGTCATTGGGCATGTGAGACATATTTAATCTGTTATTTTAAAAGGACCTCACACTTAGGAACCACACAGAGACAAATCTGAAACAAAACCAATGATCAATATGTTCCTAGCATTTGTCTGCCTACAAAAATTTTCACGTAATCATCTTTGGATTCTTGCAAACGTCTTTGAGATTAGACAAGGGAAGTGGGGGGTCATTGGAGTAAAAGGTAATGTGGCTGGCCCTCTGCCCCCCCATTCAACATCCCTGGGACACCAGCTCACCTCAGTAGCCACCGTTCTCAGGGTCATACTTGGTCAGGACACACTCTCATTGTATGGGTCTCCTGCCATCCCCTGCAAACGCCCTTCCTGGAAGGCCAACGGGTTGACTGGAGACACTTTAACTGGATTTCAGATGTCCCCAGGAGTACATTACTGACTCTGTGGAGAATGTTTGTGCTTACTTGTTTTAGGAGAATGGGGCTCGATCTCCAGTTGCTTTTTAATTTCCAGAGGAGCTGGAGCCAATGAGAGGCTCTATACTTGCGCGGTGAAGCAGAACAGGATGTTGAGCTGGGGCCTTTGGCTCAGCCACTTTTCCTGCACTGGCTTGAGGTCACCACCCAAGTCCATTCACTTCATCCATGGTCCCAGCATCAGATCTCCACGTGTGGTTTTGGAGTGGGGCTTGAGTCCACTTTGTTCCTTGAAGGTCCAACGCTATAGGTGAGACTTCCCTGTCACATGATAATAAGTGACCAAGTAGAGGCTTAAGCCTGGCTCTCCTTACATCAGATCTTGCTCTTGATCCACTAATCCAGGGGTTAGCAAAACCTCAGCACTGTCCAGATCTGGCCCACAGCCTGCTGGCTCAAGGATGTTTGTGAAATGGTTAAATGGTTACATTTGTATCTATTGTATCTACACAAAATATACTTCATTTTCCTTCTTGGCCCATAGAACCTAAAATTTACAATCTGGTCCTTTACAGAAAAATTTTCCAGATGCCTGCACTGCCATCGTGCCTTGCCGCCATTTATAACCAGCAGAACTCTGAGAGGGCATACGAACAAGAGCTCATATGTTTGGACAACTGTGAGATCTTCAACACTTCAAGGACTAGACAAGGGAAAAGATAGGGATCAGCTTTATTAAGATACAAACCAAGCCTACTAAGGAACAAGGAGAGTTAAATGAGTGGATGGGGACATATTCCACATATCTATCACATATGTCTATCACATATAATACACTATCTTTGAAATCACATAGATGCCTCAGATCATCTTAGCTGATACTTTCTCACCCCCATGACAGTGTGAAAGTTGTTATAATAAAAATGGAGACACATGTTTAAACTCTAACAAATAAATACACAAATAAAACTGGGAAGTTGTGAAGGAAGGGTTTCCTGCAAGACACGATTGTCTTGCAGGAAAAGTGGCTTACCCAGAGGACCCAGCCCAACATCCCATAAATGATGACAGTCAAGACTCTGGCCAGAAACACCTTCACTGGATTCCACAGATAACTGTGGAATAGTGCACAGATAACTGTGCACAGATAACTGTATTCATTTTCTAGGGCTCTCATAACAGAGTATTGCAACCTGGGTGACTTAAAATCACAAAAGCACATTGTCTCACAGTTTTGGAGTCCAGAAGCTTGAAATCAAGGTATCACAGGGTCACAACTCCCTCTGAAGGCTCCAGGAGAGAAAGTGCTCCATGCCATTCCCTTAGCTTCTCTGGTTCCCAGCAACTCTTGTCATTCCCAGGCTTGTCGATGCTTCACTCCCTTCTCTGTTTCTCTTCTCACACTGCATACCCTCCCTTCGTGGTCTCTTCACACGGCATCTGCCTTCCTGTGTATATTTTCTTGACTCTTCTTGTTAAGGGGACTGGATGTATTAGATTAAGGCCCAACCTAATCCAGTTGTAGTTGTTTTTGTTAGATGCCATCAAGTCGGGTCTGATTCATAGTGACCATGTGTACAACAGATGAAACACCCCCTGACACTATGCCATGCCTGGCTCTATGTCAGTGCTTCTCTGCTATTCATAGGGTTTTTGATGGCTGATTATCTCAGGAGTGGGCTGCCAGGTCTTTTTCCCAAGCCAGGTGGTCTACCATCCAAGAGCTACCCATTGCTGACCCTGCTCAGCTCCTAAGATCTGACGAGATCACATGCCAGGGTGGTGTGGCTGTAGATTCAAGCTAATCCAGAGGGACCTTATTTTAACTTGATTGCATCCATATAGTCCCTATTTGCACATAAAATCACAGTCAGAGATGTCAGGGATTAGGACCTCAACTTTGGTGGGGGGCACAACTCCATCTCCAGCTATGGATAACACACAAGGATTTGAGGACAAGTAGCTTACTGGAGGGGCGATTCTAGGAAGCTCTGGGTGCAGGGAGTGGAGAAACAGGGAGATGAGATAGGAAAGGTATGGGAGGCAAGTTAGTTAGTTAGGTGCCGTGGAGTCGGTATCCAACTCATAATGACCCTCATAGGGTTTTCAATGGCAGACAGTTTCGGGATTGCTTTGGGAGTGGATTGCCAGGCCCTTCTCCCATTTTTGTGGTGCTGGGAATTGAACTCAGGACCTCAGAGACTGCAGCGCAGTGCTCTACAAACTGAGCTAAATCCCAGCCCATGGAAGGCAAAGCAATGTGAATTATGCAGCAGATTGCCACTGTGGGCAACTGGAGTCAATCCAACTGAGAAGATATGGCAGATAGTACAGAAAACACTTCAGAGTTATTCCCTCCTCACTCCCGCGTGCTCCCAGTGCTGAGAAAGATGCATAATTTATCCTTCAGTTCCCATCCATCACCTGCCGAGGGCTGCTCCCTGGGAACATTAACTTCCTGGCACTCAGGGCCCATTGCCTGAAGCCAAGAGAAACGGGTCAAGTGTACTGGGACTTGCTTGCAATAAGAGACTGGCTGCGTCTAGGAGTGGTGGATGCTGGGGGATGTGGGTGGGTCACAGGCAGTCTTGGCAAGAGCTCTAGGAGTTTTTAGTTCTTGAGAAGAAAGTACTGTGGAGTGCAGTGAGAGGACCTCTATTCAGACAGAATGAGCGCCAAAGGACTTTTCAGGGCAGGGGTTTGTCCAACTCAGTTTTAAGTTATTTGGAATTCCTGTCATGTAAACCCACTCTTTCAAACAACAACAACAACAACAACAACAACAACAACCACCAGTTTGCCACAAGCCCAAGCCTTTTCATTTTATTTTTCAGTACTGGGGAGTTGGATCAAGGGCCTCATGCATGCTAAGTGCGTGCTCTACCACTGAGCCACACCCTAGCCCCTTTTTTATTTTTTATTTTGGGGTAAGGTCTCCCTAAGCTTCATAGACTGTTTCTGGCCTGGAACTCACATTCCTCCTGCCTCAGCCTCCCAAGTCACTGAGATTACAGGTGTGTGCCACGATGCCTGGCTAAGCATGGGTCTTGGGTGGAGTATTTGGTGTGTGGAGGGGGATTGAGGAAAGGACACACATTCCACACTAGGCTCATATAGACGAGACATGCTCAGCATGTGGAGCACCTGAGACGATGCAGAAATGGAATTCAGCAGAAGTAGAAGGAGAAGGTTGGGGATGGCTCAGAGAAAAGGGCGCCCTGAGAATTGGGGGGGAATTTGGGAAATGATTTGGAGTCAGTCCAGTCACTTATCAAACCAGTCACTTGAATTGCTATGATAGAATTCAGCCATGGGGCACTTTTTAATGTACTAAACATTTTTACCAACATTGTCATTTTTATCTTTGCCCTGTACAACAGAGAGGTTAAGTGGTTTGCCCCAGTTCATAGACGGGGGCAGAGCTGGAGCAGACTGTTGGCTCCCTGAACTAGCAGTCAATCTTCTGACTACATTACTCCTAGCTTTTGCAGATTCAGTAATTGAGCTTTCAGTTATTTCAGGAATTCAAGTGATGAAGTCATGTGACACTTGGGCCGCAGGGGGACTGGAATCCCCAGTTCTGGAAGGCTGGTCTGAAGGAGAGAGCCCTGGGCTGGTGAGCAAACCCAGCAACTGCTGCTCACCTCAGCTTTGTTCGGTGCAGTGGTCTACGGTGGGGAATTTACCTATCTATGGTAAAGTACAAAGGTGTGTTTCCAAGAAGAGAGCTTAGTGGATACTCATAAAGAAAAAACTACAGTATTTTCATGTTGTATTTGAGTGTCCCATAGTTAGAAACATCAATGGAACAGAAGTCTGGGAAGTTTGGAAGGAAGTGTTTCCACTATCCTTTCTCTATGTAAGCTGTTACTGTGACATCTTCTCCAAAGGATCCTGAGTACTCTTTTCCCAAGAGGTTACTCTTCTTGGGAAAAAAAAATGTATTGATACTCAAGTCAGAAATGGAGCATGATAAAAAGGATTCTACTCTCAAGTGCTTCTTTGGGTGGAGGACGGAAGTATTTGTAGTTCCTGTTATAATTGAAGCAAAGGTATTTTATATGGATCTTAATGAAAATGAAGGGAGCTGGGTGTTGTGGCTCACACCTGTAATCTCAGCGACCTGGGAGGCCGAGGCAGGAGGATCGCAGGTTCAAGGTCATGGACAGCCTGCACAACTTTGCAAGACTGTCTCAAAATGTAGCTGGGGGTATGGCCCAGTGGTGGACAACCCTCTCACACCAGGACTGCAATAAAATAAAATGAAATAAGGGAAAATGCCACTTAAAATTGTGTGACGTATTTGCTTATGAATCAGATCTATGAAAAGGGAAAAATATCTATTTTTTTAATTTAAAAGATAATTCAGAGATGGGACTATACCTCAATTCAGAACACTTGACTGGCATGTGAAAGCCTCTGGGTTTATACTTAGTACTGCAAAAGAATACCACAAATAGAACCCAGGTAGGAGTAGTACAAAATTTAATTATTTATCTGTTCTTGTTATTGTTGTTAGGTGCCTTCCAGTCAGAGTCCTACTCATAGAGGCCCTAGGTATAACAGGCAAAACACTATTGTCAGTGCTTCTTTGCTATTTGTAGGGTTTTCAATGGCTGATTGTTTTTTGGGAGTGGGTTGCTGGGTCCTTCTCCGAAGCTTACAGCTCCTGGTGTTCCCAGGCCATCTCCCATCCAAGTACTAAACAGGTCCAACTCTGCTTAGCTTCCAAGATATGATGGGATCGGACACCACAGTGGTATGGCTGCAGGCTATTATTTACCTAGGTTATGTTCTGTTTCTCCCCCTTTCTGTGAGTAGTTGCAGTATGTCCTGAGCCATAAATGTAGATTTTTGGAAAATTAATACCAAATCTTCCATACATGGTGGGACCAAGTAAATGGGATTTAAAGTGGCTTCTTTGCTTTCTTATTGCACTCTTCTATGTTGCCTGATTTTTAAATCATGAGTATACATTAAATTTCAAAACCAACAAAATGATGATAGATGAAGTTGTTAAACGTTTCCATCAGTGTCCAATAAACAAAGCAGAAGCATTGTGAGTTCTGGAAAGGGGATCTATTCTAGGCAGGAGGTGCTGGGGAGGTAAAGGCTTAAAAGGAAATTGGGGGACCAGAGGAACCAGCAATCAGTCAACCCCAGAAGCCAACCACACCCAGCCTTCAAGGTGAGACCACCAAGAAACAGCTGCAGAAGCCCTGGCTCCACGACTGGATACCTGGTAATGGGCCTGGGGCTGCTGCCACTTGCCACAGCTGGGAGTGCCTGTCATCCCATTAATTATGATGACCTTAAAAACACCTATTGCTGTCACTTAACTTCCTCATGGAAAGGACTCTTTTGGACAACTCTAACCTACAGCTAACTGTCATCTTTCTCCCTTCAGGGAGGTCATTCTGGAAAGAAAACTGGCCACAGCTTAACCAAGTTAATGCTGTATATACTTCACAGGTAGAACAAGGCATCATATTTATTTGATTCTGATTCAAGTCCATAATGAAGTTATTATTGTTGTTGTTAGGTGGCATCAAGTCAGGTCTGACTCATAGTGACCTTCCTAGGTTTTCAACGGCTGATTGTTTCAGGATTGTTTCTGGAGTAGGCTGTCACATCCTTCTCCCATTTCTGCGGTGCTGGGGATCGAACCCAGGGCCTCAGAGAGCACAGAGAAGCACTCTACCAACTAAGCTAAACCCTAGCACCCTAAATGACATGTTGTTGTTGTTTGTTGCCATTGAGTTGGGTACAACTCATAGTGACCTTCATAGGGTTTTCAATGGCTGGTTATTTTGAGATTGCTCCGAGAGTGGATTGCCACATCCTTCTCCCATTTTGCAGTGTTGGGGATTGAACAGGGGTCTTCAGCGAGCATGGAGCATCTCTCTACCAACTGAGCTGAACCCCAGACCTTAATGAAGTTAGGCATAAGAAAGCCCATTTATGATGTTTACCCCATTATTAGCCTGCAGCCATACCACTGTAGCATCCCATCCTGTCAGATCTTAGAGGCTAAGTAGGGTCAGGCCAAGTTAGTACTTGCATGGGAGACCACCTAGGAATACCAGGTGCTGTAGTCTTGTGAGAAGGACCTGCAAACGCACTCCCAAAAAGCAGTCTGCCATTGAAAACCCTATGAATAGCAGAGAAGCACTGACAATAATGTTTCGCTTGCTGTACGTAGGGTTGCTATGAGTTGGATACTGACTTGATGGAACTTAACAATACCCCATTATTTATAAATTTAAACTTCTGACATGTCCTCTTGTGTGTCTACATCTTATTTTATCCCAACTTGTCACCTTTGAGACTATTGTCACTCTGGGATCTTGTTAGGAGTGTCATTAATACATGTTTTTTGTTTAGTTCCTCATGTATACTTATTTTCTGCTTCATCTACTCTTGCTTGAGAAAGCATTGTTGCGTGTTTAGGATTAAAAAAATTAGGGGATGCTATAAAGAGGGAACTGCCTTTTGTTCAACACTCTGTGAAGTGCCTTATTATTTTATAATCATATAATGAGTTCTTGGAACATTCTCTCCAATAGGATAGCCATAGTATTGTAACAAAATACTGTTATTAAAATTTGATTACTTGAAAACAGCCATTGTGGTTCTTTCAGTACTTAGGGCTCCTTCCAGATAGTACTTTCAGCTTTTCTAAAGTGCATTATTTATGAGTATGAAAGAAGAGTAAAGAACTGTAAGTTATTAAAAGAAATGTTTGCTAGTGCAGCCCAAACAGTGTGAGTGCTTATGGCTTTTCCTAAGCATATCCCTCTTTCTAGCCCCATAGTATAATGGAAAGAGAATGACATTTGGGTTCAAAATCTTCTACTCCATGATTTTCTAGCCAAATGGTGAATGGCAGGCTATTTATCAATGGTGAGGCCCAGATATCTTATCTGTAACACGGAAATGATAATTTTTAGTTTGAACCAAATGATATTGTTGTTACTCAATCATTTTTGACTTATAGAAATGATGATTTTATGTGATTCAACCTACTATGCACTGCTCAGCTTGGTAGGGAATTAAAGGTTATTAAAGATGAAGCCCTTGGCTGGTGCCTATAACACTGCAATATTCAATGGTTGTTGATGATGCCTTTTAGCTAGTGGGACTTGGAGAGGATTTATTTGGGTGTCTACATCTGTTTTCTTCAATTTTACCTTCTCTGAGCTTCTGGTTTTTAAATCACCATTTGAACCTTTAGTTTTAAATCTTCCTAGTCTATTAAGCTGGGGTTTAGCTCAGTTGGTAGAGTGCTGCTCTGCACTCTCTGAGGCCCTGAGTTCAATCTCCAGCACCACAAAAATGGGAGAAAGACATGGCATCCCACCCCCAAAACAACTGTGAAACAATCAGCCATTGAAAACCTTGTGAATAGCAGAGAAGCACTGACAAAGTGCTGGGCATGACACAGAGTTGGGATGTGTTTCGTCTGTTATACACAGGGGCACTATGAGTCTGACCTGACTTGATGACATGTAACTACATGAAGTCTATTAAGGCTCTTAACACTGAACTTTGATCAGTATCTTGAGCCACCCTTTCTAAATAAATGATCAGCTTCATTTCAAAACCTGAAGGATAAGTGATAAGGTCAGAAGAAACAGACTGTCAAGCAGCTGACAGTGGCTACACTGTCTCAGTCTCAGAATCTGCAGGATGTAGAGGCTGAGGGAAGGTTGGCAGAGTCTAAATACGGCAAACGCTACCCCACACTGTACATGTGAACTGGAACCTGTGGACAGTGCAGAGTGACTGGGGAGGACAAGCCAGGGGCTGGTCACTGGGCATCATGCAGTAGGATGTCCATACCTGCTCAGTAGAAGGACATCACATGGGGCCACAGGCTCAGGAGATCCCAGAGAAAAGCTAACAGGGGCTCGAGCCTAGGACAGAAGACCTGGGCTCTCATTTGTCATCTGCTTCTAGGGCCACTGTGGGGGGCCGTGAGGGGCTTTGGGCTTCCTCATGGGTAAAGTACTGGGACTTAAAGACTCTCTTTGTCACTTTCAGCCCAACTTCTCTGGTTCTGTAATTCCAGGTTCATTGACACTGGTTAACTCTGGAATGAATTTTGTGAATTCTGATTGGTTTCATGTGGTCAGGGATTGGGGCCTTCCGCCAGAATACCTGGGTTTAGTTTATTATGGCTGGTGTGTATTTTACTGAATTAAGTCAGCATTCTCAACATTGTTCCTGCAGATGTGAACTATGGTTATTGTTGTTGCTGTTGTTGTTAGGTACCGTCAAGTTGGGTCAGACTCATAGTCACCCTGTGTACAGCAGAATGAAACACTGACTCTGTACCAGGCACATGATCTTTTTTATGTTTAAGTCCATCATTGTAGCCACTGTGTCAATCCATCTAGTTGAGGGTCTTCCTTTTGTTTGTTGACCTGCCACTCCCAAACATGATGTTCATCTCTCTCTGGCAATTGGTCCCTCCTGACAACATGTCCAAAATATGTCAGATATAGTCTAGCCATCCTAGCTTCCAAATAGCACTCTGGTTGCACATCTAGGACAGATCTAATGGTTCTTTGGGCATTCCATGGTGTATTTATCTCCAACATCATAATTAAATTCTTCTCCTGTCTCTCTTATTCAGCGTTCACCTTTCACAAGCATATGATGCAACTGAAAATACCACGGCATGAGTCAGGTGCACCTTTGTCTTCAATGTGACATCTTTACTTTTCAACCCTTTAAAGAGGTCTTTTGCAACAGCTTTTCCTAATGGTATGCGTCTTTGATTTCTTGACTGCTGCTACTGTGGGTATTGATTGTAGAACAAAGTAAAGCAAAATTGTGGACAACCTCAATCTTTTCTCCACTTATTAAGAAGTTGCTTCCTGATCCAGTTGTAAGGATTTTTGTTTTCTTGATGTTAGGGTGTAGTCCATACAGAAGGCTATGTTATTTGATCTTCATCAGCAAATGTTTCAAATCCTCTTCACTTTCAGCAAGCAAAGTTGTGTCATCTGCATAATTCAGGTTGTTAATGAATATTCCTCCAATCCTGATGCCACATTCTTCTTCCTAAAGTCCAGTTTCTTGGATTATCTGCTCAGCATAGAGATTGAAGAGGTATGATGAAAGGATACAGACCTGATGCACACCTTCCTTTACTTTAGACTAGTGTTTCCTTGTTCTGTTAGAACAACTGTCTCCTGGTCTGTGTAGATTCCTCATGATTATAATTAAGTGCTCTGGTATTCCCATTCTTCACAGTGTTATCCATAATTTGTTATGATCCACACAGTCAAGTGCCTTTGCATATTCAATAAAACATAGATAGACATCTTTAGGGTATTCTCTACTGTCAGCTAACATCCATCTGACATCCGCAATGATGTCCCTCATTCCATGCCCTCTTCTGAGTCCAGCTTGATTTTCGGGCAGTTCCCTGTGTATATACTACTTTTTTTGAATTTTGCTTTTGAATGATATTCAGCAAACTTTTGCTTGCATTTTGATATTGTTTGATAATTTCCACATTTAGTTAGGTCCCCTTTCTTGGGAACAGGCACAAATATGGATCTCTTCCAGTCATTTGGCCAGGTAGCTATTTTCCAAATCTCTTGGCATAAACAAGTTAGCAACGCCAGTGTTGCATCTGTTTTTTGAAACATCTCCATTGGTATTCCATCAATTCCTGGAGCCTTTTATTTCACCAATTCCTTCAAGTCAGCTTCCACTTCTTCCTTCAGTACCATTGGTTTCTGATCATATGCAACCCCTTGAAATGGTTAGTCATCTATCAATCCTTCTTGGTATAATGACCCTGTATATTCCTTCTACCTTCTTTTGATGTTCCCTGCATTATAATATTTTCTCTGTAGAATCCTTCACTATTACCACTTGAAGCTTGAATTTTTTCTTCAGTTCCTTAAGCTTGAGAAAAAAAGCATGTTTTTCATTTTTGGTTTTCTATCTCCAACTCTTTGCACATGTCATTATAATATTTGATTTTGTCTTTTCAAGCTGCCCTTTGAAATCTTCTGTTTAGTTCTTTAACTTTGTCATATCTTCCTTTTACTTTAGCTGTTCTATGTTCAAGGGCAAGTTGCAGAGTCTCTTTTGACATGCAATTTGGTCTTCTCTTTTTTTCCTGTCTTTTTAATAACCTTTTTCTTTTCTCATGAATGATGTCTTTGATGTCATGCCACTACTCATCTGGTCTTCAATTATTAGTGTCTAATGCATCAAATCTGTTCTTGAAGTGGTCTCTAGACTCAGGTGGGATATACTCAAGGTCATATTTTGGCTCTCATATACCTGTTCTAATTTTATCCATTTCAGTTTGAAACTTTATATGAGCAGTTGATGATCTGATCCACAATCAGCACCTGGTGTTGTCCTAACTTTTGATATTGAGGTTTTCCATCATCTCTTTCTACAAATGTCGTCAATTTGGTTCCTGTGTTTTCCATCTGGTTAATTCTACATATATGGTGTTGTTGTTAGGTATCATTGAGTCAGTATCTGACTCATAGCCACCCTGAGTAAAACTGACAAAACACTATTGTTGTGGTTCTCTGCTATTCATAGGACTTTCATGGCTGATTGTTTTTTGGGAGTGGGTTACTGAGTCCTTTTCCCAGGCCTATAGCACCTGGTGTTCCCAGGCCATCTCCCATCCAAGTACTAACCAGGTCCGACCCTGCTTAGTTTCTAAGATCTGATGGGATCGGATGCCACAGTGCTACAGCTGCAGGGAATTCCACATGTATAGTTGCTGTTTATATTGGTGAAAAGTGCATTTGCAATGAAAAGGTCACTGGTCTGACAAAATTCTATCATGCAATCTCCAGCATCATTTGTGTCACCAAGGCCATGTTTTCCAACTACTGAACCTTCTTTGTTTCCAACCTTTGCATTCTAGTCACCAGTAATTATCCTTGCATCCTGATTGTGTATTTGATCAATTTCAGATTGTAGAAGCTGGTTAAAAATCTTTTCTATCTTCATTTGTGGCCTTAGTGGTTGGTGTGTAAATTTGAATAATAGTCATATTAAATGGCCTTCCTTGTAGGCATATAGGCATTCTATCACTGATAGCATAATACATCAGGATAGATCTTGAGATGTCTTTTTTGATGATGAAGGCAACCCCATTTCTCTTTAATCTATCATTCCTGGCATAATTGGCCACATGATTCAAATCTGATTCAAAATGGCCCATGCCAGTCCATTTTAGCTTACTGATGCCTACAATGTTGATGTTTATGTGCTCCATTTCCCTTTTGATGATTTCTAATTTTCCTAGATTCATAATATATACATTCCATGCTCCAATTATTAATGGATGTTTAGAGTTGCTCCTTCCCATTTTGAGTCATAGCACATCAGAAAATGGAGGTCCCAGGGGATTTACTCCATTCTGGTCATTAAGGTCAATTCTACTTTGAGGAGGCAAGTCTTCCCCAGTATTCTTTTGAGTGCCTTCCAATCTGAGGGGCTCATTTTCTGGCACTATATCTGACAGCATTTCTCTGCTATTTATAGGGCTTTCAATGGCTAATTTTGTTTCAGGAGTGGGCTTCCAGGTCCTTCTCCATAGTCTAGAAGCTCAGCTGAAACCTGTCTACCATGGGTGACCCTTCTGGAATCTGAGATACCAGTGGCATAGCTTTCAGCATCACAGCAACATGCAAGCACCTGCAGTATGGCAAACTGATGGACACATTGGGGCAGATGTGGACTAGGCTCAGACAAATATGATTCATAAAATCCAAAGCAGTAGAGAAAGGAAAGGCACTGTCAGCATCTATCCCTATATTCAACATGGTATTTGTGTACCTCTTATTTTCCAGCCACTGCACTTGGGACGTGTTAAAATGAACAAAACTATCTGCTCCTTATATTTGAGGGGTAGAGGGAAAGATGTTGTTGTTAGTAGGTTCTGTTGAATTGGGTCTGACTCACAGCAACCCTATGTACAGCAGAACGAAACACTCCCAGATACTGTGCCATGCCTGGAACTACGTCAGTGCTTCTCTGCTATTCATAAGGTTTTTGATGGTTGATGGTTTTCGGGATTGCTTTGGGAGTGGATTGCCATATCCTTCTCCCAAGAGGGAAAGATAGACAGTGATAAGTTTTGAATATCTTCCCTAAAATTTCCTACACTGGAAACTTAATCCCCCAAATCATATGCCAAGGGGCCTTTGAGAAGTAATTAGGATTCTATGAGATCATGAGGGTTGGGCCCCAATAATGTGATCAGCTGCTTTGTAAGAAGAGAGACTCAAGCCCAGCATCCTTGCTGTGTCTCACCATATGATACCCTGCACCATCTTAGTACTCTGCAGAGATCCCCTCAGCAAGAAAGCCCATACCACATGCTGAGCAGATGCCAATGCCATGCTCTTAGGCTTCTGAGCCTCCACAACTATGAGCTAAATAAACCTTGTATTAGTCCGATGTCATAGCAGTGGCAGAAAAAGAAACCGAAACAAACTTATGGAGGAAAAGGTTTGCTGGGGGCTCACAGTTAGAGGATCCATCCATAATGGTGGTGGACAGATGTGGCAGTGGCAGGACCTGTGGTAGACAACCTCACAACATGGTAGACCAGGAACAGAAAGCTTACTGGAACCAGGTACCCTGGTAATAAGCCTCCAATGACCCACTGCCCCCAGTGACTCATTTCCATCAAGTTAGATCCCACCTCCCAGTTTCCATAGCTTCCATAAACCGCACTACCAGGTGGGAAGTGAATGCTCTGGGGGACTTTTTACATTCAAACCATGACTCTAAAGTAAGCCTCTATGCTTCATAAGCTACTTGGTCTCAGGTATTTTGTAATAACAACTGAAAATAGAATAAGACAGATAGAGAAGAAGAAATAAACTTAATGAGCAAGGAAATAATATATTAGGAGCTATTGGCTACCACAGGGAAAATGGAGCGTTGTGGGGCAGGATTTGCAAGACCCCGATTCCCAAAGACCCTGGGTTCGAGCCTATCAAGCACACCTCCAGTCCTGTTAATGGACAGGCTGGGAGATCTGGCTCACCTTGGTCAGAAGTGGCCTTTTGAGGCTTGAAGACAACTCCCTTGGCCTGAAGGTAAGAGGCCAAGATGGCACTCCCTGGTCTCTCCTGGCTGTGGCCCCCGCCAAATTTTTGCAATGATACTCCTTCCCATTGGCTAATGGTATGATCTAATGCTCCATGCAAACAACTGCTTAAAAGATTGTCCCACGGAAATAAAGCTGACTTACCTCCCTGAAGGTGTCCTGGAGTGGTTGTGTCTCCATTCGGTCTCACCCCAGCAGGTTCGCGGGATCTGGTCTCCCTCAGTGACCACCAGGACAGCAGATCCCCACAGAGCCTGGTGAGGAGTGGCAGTCCCCATCGCAACCTTGACCCAACTGCTACTGGTAGCATTCTAACGTGAGGTCCTGGCCCTTGGCAAGCCTATCTTCTGGCCTTTGCAGGACCCCACAGGCCACACCGATCCCATGGTCCTGCTCTAGCAGGGATGGTGGGTAGGGTATGGAGACACCATGGGCAGGAAACAGGTGCAGCTCCTGGAAATGGCATGATTCACACAGTGGCCATCCTTGGGCGACATGTAGACGTTGAAACACACCTGCACCCACAGGATAAAGGCCAGGACAGCATTTCCTCATGAAAAGACTGTTCTTAATTCTGTGTCAGGAAGTCATCCAACAGAACCCAGGACAAAGTTGTTCTCAACACCAAAATCCTCTTGGCACTGCTGCAGCCCGGCAGTTCCTTGAGTGCCCTCCCGGGACCAGCAGTATCTGCATAATGTGGGAGAGTGCTAGGACTGCAGATTCTCTGCCTCGATCCACACCTAATGACTCAGAAGCTCCAGGATTGGGTCCAGCACTTCTCGTTTTAATAAGCCCTCCAGCTGATGCTGATCCAGGACAGGGTTTGATAATCAAGGCTTCACCATACTCATGAAAACAATGTTTGGCCAAAGAAATACTATTTTATAGTTTTAGTAGTCATTTTCACATTTGAGCTGAGCAATAATAGTGCAGAATCAGTGTAGGAGATATTATACCCATAGAAGAATGAAATGAAACAAATGAGGATACTTAGAATCAGAGAGGTTATGTGAGTACCTCAGAATCACACAGCCAGTAGGTATTAAAGATACTGATGGCTGGGTGTGGTGGTGGCTACCTGTGATCCCAGCTTCAGAGGCTGAGTGAGGCAGGCAAATTGTGAGTTCAAGCTTAGCAAAGAAAAAGAAAGAAAAATGATCTGGCATTGTGTTTTCTTTTCTCTTTCTGGAGTCTATTTCCTTCTTTCTCAGCTCTTCCTTCTTTTATCCATAATGTAAATATACTAGAACTGAGATGCCTGGCTAAAGCTATTGGATCACAAGAAGACAGAATACAGCTAGGCTCTGTGGTGCACACCTGTAATCCCAGTGACTCGGGAGGCTGAGGCAGGAGGATCACAAATTAGAGGTCAGAGGCAGCCTGGGCAACTTAACAAGACCCTGTCTCAAAATCAAAGATAAAAAAACGGGCTGGTGGGGAAGCTCAGCTGTAGACTGCTTGCCTAGCACGTGTGAGGCCCTGGGTTCAGCCCCCAGTACTGCAACAAAATGAAACAAATATAGAGATTACAGTTGCTATATCAAAATATCTGCAACACAAATCTCCAGCATCTGAACTGAAAGTTTCTTCAAATGAAGAGCTTGTGTTTCAGTGGCTCCCTCTTTAACAGGAAGAAAAGATGGCTCAAAGTTGGAAAATAACCTCTCTACCTCCTGGGGAGGTTAGTGGTCTGACTACTGTTTCCAGGATGACTTGCAAAGGCCCAGGGGCCTGAAGTTGGCTGGTCCAGCTGGATGGCTTCCCAGGCTGGTGATTGGTGCTGGGTGGACAGAATGGTTTTGTGACCCACACTGCCATCTCCTGGGGATCTCTCCACAGCCGGCTCTTCCATTTAGAGCCAGTGTTGCAAACCAAAGAAGGGGCTGTCATCTCAAGTGACTTTTTTCTTTTCTTTTCTTTCTTTCTTTTTTTTTTTTTTTTTTTTTTTTTTTTTTTTTTTTTTTTTTTTTTTTTTTTTTTTTTTTTTTTGCGGTGCTGAGGTTTGAACTCAGGACCTTGCACTTGCATGCTTTGCAAGTGCCGGACCACTGAGCTGCACCCTCAGCCCATTTTTTTTACTTTTTGAAACAAGGTCTCGTTAAGTTATGCAGACTGCCTCTGGTCTCGAACTTGTGATCCTCCTGCCTCCACCTCCCTAGCTGCTGGGATTACAGACATGTGCCACCACGCCTGGTGCTTCAACTGACTTATTTCTATGAACTGAGATGGTGGCGGTGGCAGCACTGATTAAACAAACAAAACAAAACAAAACAAAAAGAGAGGATTCTGGAGTTTGCAGTCACTCCCACTCATCCTATACATAATATAGCTGACCGGATAACAAAAGAGAAGAAAACACATAAGGGGCTGCTACTATGTTTAAAAGGCAGAAATTGATGGAGTAGCCATTGGGAGGAATTGAAGAAAACTCAAAAACACAGAATCTATAGTGACTGGTTCTGGAACATGGGCTCATGAGAAACTTGTAAATTCTCTTTGTTTTTCCAAAATTTTTACAATAATAAAATTATGCTGTGTGTTGTTCCATGTGTCTGCCAGCTTGTCATACTGTAGGGGCTTGTGTATTGCTGTGATGCTAAAAGCCATGCCACTGGTATTTCAGATACCAGGAGGGCCACTCATGGGTGGACAGGTTTCAGCTGAGCTTCCAGACTAAGACAGACTAGGGAGAAGGACTCAGCAGCCCACTTCTGAAACAATTAGCTGTTGAAAACCCTATGCATAGTGGAGAAGCACTATCAAATAGAGTGTCAGAAAATAAGGCCTCCAGGCTAGACGGCATTCAAGAATGCTTCCTCAAAGTAGAGTAGACCTTCATGATGGGAATGGAGTAACGCCCCTGGGACCTCCTTTTGCTGATGTGGCATGACTCAAAATGAGAAGAAACATAGTGTCTACAACATTGGGCTCAAACATAAAAAGAGAGTATGCATGGCACAGTGTTGGGTAGTGTTTCTTTCTGTTGTATATAGGGTTGTTATGAGTCAGATCTGACTCCATGGCACCTAACAACGAGGTGTATTTTGCTTGACATCATGGGTTGTATTAGTATCCTCTGATTGTGACAAAGTTCCACATACTATGCAGCTTAAAGCAACAGAAACTTACTGCCTCTGGAAGGCTTCAGGCTGGAAGTCTGAAACCAAGTTGCTCACAGGCTCATGGTCTCCTTAAAGACGCCAAGGAGAGTCCATTCCATGTCTTTCTCTTAGCTTCTGGTATTACCAGCAGTCCTCACCACTGTAATCTCTGCCGCCTCCATCATCAGGTGGGGTCTCCCGTGCTCCAGCGTCTCACCTTCTTTTACAAGGGTCTTTTACAAGGTCATGCTGGACTAGGGGCCTACTCCACTCCAGAATAATCTCACCTTAACTAATTATATTTGTGATGACCCTATTTCCAAATAAGCTCCACTCTGAGGTTCTGGGAAGCTTTGGGCTCAGCTCTTGCCTTAGCTACTAATTGGCTGTTTAACCTTGACCCAGCTCTTGCCCCTTTCTGACCATCTGTCTTCTCACCTGCTGTGAGGACAACAATACAACTCGCAGGCCTTTCATAAATATTAACGTAAGCCTTCAGCTTGCAACTGGAACAGGGCAAGTACACAGCCGAACACAGTTTCTATTTTTGCCTTCGCTATCAGAAAAATAAAATAAGGCTTACATTTAAAGAGAAGGGGAAGAAAGGAGCACACAGTCCCTGGACCCAAATGGGAGCACAATTTTTACCTGACACTCTTTTGCTTCTCACATTATATTGGGCACTAGTAAAAGATCTAACTTAGTTCAGGAGACCTTAGGGATGGTAACTGATTGTTTCTGGTGCAAGAGATACCGTTTGTGTCTACTTCAATCTCAAGGGGAGACTCAGAAGGAACACATTAACCCTTCATTGGTATCCCAGAGCCAAAATAGCCCCCCAGACAGGTGCTGGACATGGGGTGTATGGCACTTACCTAAGCACCTATAAGTGTGCCATGGGGTCAGCTGTGACCCCAGAAGCATGACAGCAGTTAAGGGTTAAAATGTGAGACTACCTGTCATTATCTTTCCCATCACTCCTGACTCTGTGCAGGCCTGACCTCCAGGATCAGGTGCGGATTAACCTGATCCCAAGCACGTCCGAGGTCTTCCGTGTTAATAGGGGAGGAGGAGGATCTACTTGGCAGAAAGAAGCCACTTTGTCAGCCTAATTTCCCTTCTCTCTGTTAGGTTCGGTGTGCAGGAGTTGGAGATACGATCTCTGAGAAGCCTGTGATCCTAACTTGTCAATAGCTGAGGATGCATTGCTTTTCCGATCATACAGAGGCTCTACAGGGCAGAACATTCTCAGGAGAAGGAAGAGGTTGAGGGGATCCCCAGAGCCTGGCTCCTGCAGGGTACGTGATTTCCAGAAAAAGGCAGTGGGAGGTAAATGAGATCCTTTGGATGATAACGGATTGGCCTCGTGAGGGTAAACACGACCCCTCCGGCCACAAGGGCGGTGTTTACATGTGCCTGGTGCTCTGCGTGCTCTCTAGAAGCGTCCCATGGCTTTGTGTACACATGTGTTTACAGAATGTGTAAATATATGAGTGGGATATGAAACACATGTGGCCGTGTTTATAAACTACGCATCCCGTGCGCTAATGAAATCACTTCCATCTGAGAACACACGGTCATTATCTCTGAAAGCACTGTTGATTAGGGAGGTTACTGGAATTTTTGTCCCACATTTGGAGAAACTGAGTCTCTAAAGGAATAGTTTTGCCCAAGGGGCAGGAAACGTGGCTATGTCAACACTGGAAACTTTGTTGCTTAAGAAGTATGGAAGTGGGAAAGAGAGCCACCCTCTGAAATTGGATTTTCGCAGTGGAGGAAATTTCCGGCTCAACTTCCAGCAGCCGCAGCAACTGACATCTCTTATTTTCAGGCATCCGGTTTTAGCAAAGTGCCCAAGCTTCCCAATAAATTGGTGTGTGTAAATATCTCTGGGGAGCGTGTTTAAAGCACACATTTCTGAGCTCCACTCTGAGAAAGTCAGTCAAGTGAGTCCTAGGAATTTGCTGTAGTAGCAAATGTGTTTGGAAACTCAGGGAGCATGGGGAAGCGCAATTTGATTGCTCTAATATTCTAAGATGGGAGGAGGATGTGGCAGTCCACTCCCCAAACAATCCTGAAACAGCCATTAAAAACCCTGTGAGGGTCACGGTAAATTGGACCTGACTCAATGGCACCTGACAACAACAACAATGTCCCAAGGGGTAGAAAGAGGAGAAATTCTCTTTCTAAAACGAATATGATCAAAGTACTTCATATATAGCTATGAAAATGTCTTAGCAAAACTCATTATTTTATACAATTAATAATGCTAACAAAAAATGGGGAACCAGATGGAACAGGGAGTAGTTAGAGGACAATATAAAGGCAGAAAGGAGTGCCAGTCTGTCTGTTTAATGTGGCATTTCACAGTCCAGCTCCGTGGGGTGGGTAACAGGGGTTAGAGTTGTAGAGTCCCAATTGGCTCAAGTAGTGATCTGCACAGGTAACCTCCGGAAAATCAGCTCATGTAGTCACAGCTGCTTGTTAGGCTAATGCCCAGCCCTGGTGAAATAGGTCTTAAGTTATAAATTGTAGGTTGTGACTTTATTATATCAGTTTAACAGGTCTTAAGTAGCATTCTTAGACATTTAGATAAATAAATGCAAAACAAGTTGTAAAAATAGTGCAGAGAGGTCCATGTACCATTGCCCAGGACTCTTCAATGTTGATGTGTTACCTGACTATATTGCATTATCAATGTCGGGAACTTGGCATTGGCACAATACATTTAACTACTTCAGGTTACAGCCTGTACTTGGATTTCACCAGTTCATGCACACATTTGTATGTGCATATAATTTCATCCCATGCACAGATTTGTGTATGCCACCACCACAATCAAGATACAGAACTGAGCCATGCATGGTGGCACATGCCTGTAATCCTAGCAGCTCAGGAGGCAGAGGCAGGAGGATGACGAGTTGAGGACAGAGGTGGCCTGTCTGAAGAGACCCTGTCTCAAGAAACCAAATTTAGAAAAGGGGCTGGAGGTGTAAGTAGAGCTCTTGCGAAGTATATTCGAGGTCCTGGTTTCACTTCTCCAGTACTGAAAAAAGATACAGAACTTCTCCCTTACCACAAAGATGTCACCTCTCCATCCTATTTGTAATCCCTGGAATCTCCTGCTCTCGTCTCCCTTGAGCAACATTGAAAACAGGGAAAAGAATAGAGCAGAGTGAAAAATATGAGAAAACATGAAAGTGCCTTTCTGAGGTGAGGAAAAGTATGGATTTGGGAAACTTGCATCTGAGTCCTCATGGATACAGATGTATGTGTGTGCGCCCTTGGTTGTGTTATAAAACATATTTCTTATGGAGAGCTGTTGGCAAAAGAAAAACAGAAATGCTATGATATCAGACAGTAATGCATCATCAATAATATCTTCCTGCCTCCCAGGGGACAGAGTCAATTGAGTAGAAAACCATTCCTTCTGCCCACAGCTGCTATTGCCCGCCAGGCCATTGATTAATGACTATATGCTTCACATTTGGATGGCAGCTGACCGTCTGGATCCTAAGTGTCTGAATATAGTGTTCAGAACTGTAGACTTTGGGTCAAGGGAAGGAAAAACATGGGTCATAAGTGAATCTAGGGCTATCCGAGTTCTGGGCTGCCTGCTGGCTTTGTTTCTCTTGGGGCCCCGAAGCTAAGAGAAGCCAGAAGAGAAGCACCCGACCCCCAGTGACGCGGAGTTCCCAAATCTGTTTCAAAGAAGAGGCAAGGGTGATCCTGGAATTTTATTCTCATTTATGTGCCACTTAATGATGTGTGCTGCATACCCAGGCAATTTAGGGAACACTTGAAAGACACATCACAATTCTAAGTAAAAAACTTGTGTTAACAGTTTAAAGAGTACATATCCTTGACTCATGATGGGCTCATGTCCCAATAAAGCCACTGTTAAGTTGAAAATATCATAAGTCAAAAATATGGTCCCACTGAATGCATGTCATCGTGGAAATAAGATTTCTACTGTCCGCATCACTTTCGAGCCATGCTAAAGTTGAAAAGTCACAAAGTCAAACCACCACAAAGCTCGGGCCATCTATTTTATAGTAGTGGGAGGGACAATATTTTACCACGGTATATATACTTTGTTAGAAAGGAAGTGGATAGATAAAGATCTCCATTTGTTTTCTCCTTATTTGTAATGAATTAGAGCAGCCTATCTCAAAGGACTCAAAATGAGAAGAAACACAGGCTACAAAAATGGTCTCAAACATAAAAAGATCCTGTGCATGGCACAGTGCCAGGTAGTTTCTTTCTGTTGCACATGGGATTGCTTCGAGGAGGATTTGACTCTATGGCATCTAGGAGCAGCAGCAGCATTTTGAAGAAACAGGGCATTGTGAATGGCACATATTAGGTGACTGTGGGGAGAGATTTCTCCCGAGACATCTCCTGGCATTCTGTCAGTTGTAATGCTGATGGGCATGTTTCAGGTCGGGAGGCAGAGGTGAACGGATGGGTGCCTAACCTCCTCTTGGATTGCATATATCCCTGGACATAATTTCTTCATGTTCTGTTGCAACATTTGGGGATGAGTTTTTAGGTATGCCTAACAGCAAGGTATCTATCTGTTTCACCCATGTGTGAGGGGCATCCCCTGGAGATGAGGAAGGAGCCTGCTCTCAGGGACTGAGCTATTATAGTACAGATCGCTATACCATGATATCTGGGTAGCCAATTTTAAATGCTAAGAAGTTATTTTGTTTGTTTAAAGTACTAGGAGGTTGAATCCAGGGCCTCATGCAGACTTTTCAAGTGCTCTACCACCAAAGGGTACCCATAGCACACTTCAATTTTTTTTTCTTTTTTTTAAATTTTGAGACAGGGTCCTGCTAAGTTACACCAGCTACCTTTGGCCTTGAACTCACAACCCTCCTATCTCAGTCTCCAGAGTCACTGGTATTAACAGGCATGTGCCAACATGCTCAGCTTAAGAATTTTTAATAGTTTGGACCTGAAGTGATTGATTCTGGTGTCTCAAGACACTGAAAATTTCACTGCGAGGTGCCACTTGAACAAATTCCTGCAATCAGCGACATGGTCTTTGCTGGAATTACCATTTTGCACGTCAAAGCTTCACATGAACACTCTTTACTTGGACAGCTATCTTAATTCATTTTTGAAAATCGGTGCCTCATATTTTCTGCTTGTTTCTTGACGCAGCATACTGAAGAGAAGTACATGAGTTTGAATTATGGGCAATTTTCTTCATATTCTTAAATACGACATCAAGATGGGGAGCACACTATTCACTATTGCCTGTTCTATGAGGACAACTCTGGGTGTGGATTGATGGGTAGAGGTATCCTCAGTGGCTTCCCTGGCACCATCTTTCTTATGCTATGCAGAGAGTGCACATCCCATCAGCATCCATCTGGGATATGGCACCTCTCCCCAGGTGTTTGTTTTTTTTTTTATCCTGGGGAGTTGAACTCAGGGACTCATGCATGCTAGGCAAGTGCTCCACCATTGAGCTGCACCCCAAGCACCTTCTTTTATTTTTTATTTTGAGGCAGGGTCTTGCTAAGTTGCTCAGGCTGCCTCTGGCCTCCAACTTGTGATCCTCCTGCTTCAGCCTCTTGAGTTCCTGGGATAACAGTTGTGTACCATGGTGTCTGGCTTGCCCTAGAATTTCTTCTTCTTCCTCCTCCTCCTCCTCTTCTTCTTCTTCTTCTTCTTCTTCTTCTTCTTCTTCTTCTTCTTCTTCTTCTTCTTCTTCTTCTCTCTCTCTCTCTCTCTCGTTCCCTCTCTCTCTCTCTCTCTCTCTCTCTCTCTCTCTCTCTCTCTCCCTCTCTTCCTTTCTTCTATTTTTATTTTGAGATGGGATCTCCCTATGTTGGTGGGTTGACCTCAAAACTCCTGGACTCAAGCAATCCTCTTGTCCTCTGAATAGCTGGGACTACAAGTTCGTGCCACTGAGCCCAGATTTCTTCCCAGTTATTTAGGCAAACATGCACAAATTATTTCTGCATAGCATGGGTACTTGTTGGCAGTCAGCAATGACAAACCCATTGATGCTTCCACTTTATACAAATGCTGTGACAGATACAATGGCATGTTGTCCTTACATTATTTCCTGCAGGCATTCCTCAGAGTTCCATTGCAGGTTAGCATGTTTAAGAGCTGGCATGCCTCCTCCATCTCTTTCCAGGTTGCAGTGATCTTGGAGACAGTTGTTCTGTGGGGTATAGCTATAATTGGAAAGGAATCACCCAACTGCATCACGCTGTATAAAGTCACCGTGTCAGCATTTATTATTCCACACTGCCCAGCCTGACATGACGTACACATATGCCAAGAGCTGATTCATACTTTGGACACAGGCATTTTTTATCCACCTATAAAGTAAAATATCTGTTCATACCCATATGCTAGTCATAGCTTTTCCATGTTGAAGGCACTGAATTTTAGGGTATGTCCACATCACATAAGATACTTTATAGAGGTATTTTGTGGATCAACTTTTCTGCTTTTTTTCTAAACATAATATTTGTAATTTGGGGATTTTTTAAAAAGATTATTAGCAGCAAAGTGAACTTCCTGTTTTGAGTATAAGGAGTGGGGCTTTGAATGATGTCTCTATGGTTTGGGCAACAAAATTGCACAGGGCAAAGTGATATTTTATATTTGTCCTAGAAAAACTTAGTAGTTCTGCTAGAGCACAGAAGGCATGGTGTGTGTGGAAGTAAAGCAAAAATTTGGCCAAGTTTCATGGACCTCTACCCGACTTGACTTGACCTGTTTGACCTGCGCAGACTCACATTCTGTATGCACAAGAGATTCCTACTCACTGCTTATGTTTGAGTCGTTTTGTGAACTATAGTTTGTCATTATGCTCATCATTTTTTCGTGCCTCAATGGACTATTGCCTGCAGCTATTGCCCTGTGGCTATCTAATCCCGTCAGATCTTGGAAGCTAAGCAGGGTCAGGCCTGGTTAGTACTTAGATGGGAGACTGCATGGGAACACCAGGTGCTGTAGGCTTGGGAGACTGACCTAGCAACCCTCTCCCCAAAATCAATCCACCATTGAAAACTCTATGAACAGCAGAAAAGCATGACAGTAGTGTTTTGCCTGTTGTAAGTAGGGTCGCTATGAGTTGGATACGGACTCGATGGCACCTAACAACAACAACAACAATGGATTATTATTATGCAGTAACCCAAATCTATAAATTGAGAAAATACTTCTCTTAGCCCAGGTCTTCCAGAAAGCACAGCCAGAGTCAAGGACTAGAGTGCTGATATTTAACTTGGGAAATGAAAACCGAGGGACTCGGGGGGGGGGGGGGTCAAAAATCTGTGAGGCAAGAAAGATGCAAATCTATGTGACAGATTTCTATACAGTCTAGGACATCAGAGAAGCCACTAAGAGATACAGCAGAGTGTTTGGCTGAATCCCCTTCCCAGAGGAGGGCTTCTCCAGAAGGGTCACAACTCCATGCAGAAGGTGGAATTTGTCTGCCCATCCCCCTCTGGTCTCCTGCACCCAGTGGCCAGTGTGTACCCCCCAAATAGCCAAGTGCTCCTCACTACTGGTCTGTGCTGTTTAGCTCCTTGTGGCTTCAAAGTCTCATTTCTGTTCTCTGCCAAATGCGCATAATTAAATGACCTCCTTTATCAGATGTTTTGAGGATTAAACAGAATGAATTTAAAGCCATAATAATTTCAGGCATTCAAATAAATGATTGCTAAAGGGGAAGGGTATAGGGCTTCTACATGCTCAGTCATTGGCCAGAGAGTTACTGTTTGTCTACAAGATGATGAAGAACTTATGATTGATAGGTCACTGAGGAATAGCAGGGACACCTAAATGTGATGATAGACTAGGATCCCTGTCTGATAGTTATGTGCAGCTGTTTCAATCATATTCATGTGAGTGGAGAGAAAGGATTGGCTACAAAAATGTTTCTGCAGCAATAATAAAAATTAAACAACATTGGATAGAAAACACCCATTCTGTAAGGGCCAAACATAATAGCTTATAATGGCCTCCTCTGGAAAATATCCATTTCAACAATGTCCCAAGAATGCAGAGAATGCTGGAAACCATTTAGTCCACCTTGTTTCTGCCTTTGGTGGTGGTGGTGGGATGAATATCATGCAGAGAAAGAGCAAAAGTTCACATTTCCATCTGTTGTCACGCTGGAGCTCAGTTGTTCCTTTAAATCTGGGAGGGAAGAAAATCAAAGATCCAAGAGCTGACTCTCAATTTCTGCCACAAGGAATGCACAGAGTTTAAAAATGGCACAATTACAGGTTTCACTACAGAGTGGCAACTCTGCTGCCCTTCAGCTGGGAAGCTCATCCTAAAGAAAAAAACATCCCAACCCATGCTGAAACAGGTCCAACGCCAATACAGCCAAATTAAACCCTGAAGCCAAGATATTTAAAAGTAAGTTTTCTCATATTGCCGGTTACCTCTACATGGCATACAATAGCCTACCTTAATTCTCTGGTGAGTCTGTTAGGGAAAGAACCTTTTATTCAGCAAATATTCCTGGAGATTTCAGATCGGGACATGGATGTTAATATGTAAGCACTGTGTGAGCTTATTGGGCTCATGGATCTTACAATTTAGTTAAAAGTATGTGACAGTGAACTAACTAATCCTATGGTGGAAATCCTGTTATAAGGAAATATGTGGTTCTGGATTAATGAGTGGTAAAGAGAACTTATTGTTGTTCTTGTTGGGCGTTTTCGAGTTGGGTCCAACTCATAGCGACCCTATATATAACAATATGAAATACTCCCCAATTCTGTGCCAGGCACAAGAACTATTTTATGCTTAAACCCATTGTTGTAGCTATTGTGTCAATCCATGTAGTTGAGGGTCTTTCTTTTTCTCGGTGACCTGCCACTCTCCCAAACATGATGTCTTTCTCCAGGGATTAGTCTCTCCTGACTACATGTCCAAAATATGTAAGATACAGTCTAGCCATCCCTGCTTCCAAGGAGCACTCTGGTTGTACTTCTAGGACAGATCTGTTGGTTCTTTTGGCAATCCCTGGTATATTTAATACTTGTCTCCAACACCAGAATTCAAAAGCTTCAATTCTCCTGTGTCCTGTATTCAATGTCCAGCTTTCACAACCATATGATGAGACTGAAAATACCATGGCATGAGTCAGGAGAACCTTTGACTTCAATGTGACATCTTACTTTTCAACACTTTAAAGAGTTTTTTTGCAACAGCTTTTTCCAGTCCAATGCATCTTTTGATTTCTTTACTGCTATTTCCATGGGTGTTGATTGTAGCAACAAGTAAAGCAAAATCTTGGATGTCAATCTTTTCTCCATTTATCATGAAGCTGCTTACTGACCCAGTTGTAAAGATTTTTGTTTTCTTGATGTTGAGGTACAATCCACACTGAAGGCTGTGTTCTTTTATCTTTATCAGTAAATGTTTCAAACCCTCTTCACTTTCAGCAAGCAAAATTGTGTCGTGCATAATACAGGTTGGGTGCATAATACAGGTTGTTAATGAGTCTTCCTCCAGTCCTGATGCCACATTCTTCTTCATAAAGTCCAGTTTCTCGGATTATTTACTCAGCATAGAGACTGAAGAGGTATGGTGAAAGGATACAGCCCTGATGCATACCTTTCTTGACTTTAAACCAGGCAGAGTTTCCTTGTTCTATTTGAATGACTGCCTCATGGTCCTGTACAGATTCCTCATGAGTATAATTAAGTGCTCTGGTATCCCCATTCATTGCAATGTCACCCATATTTTATTGTGATCCACACAGTCAAATGCCTTTGCATAGTGCATAAAACATAAATAGACACATCTCTGGTATTCTCTGCTTTCAGCTAATATCCATCTGACATCAGCAATGATGTCCCTGGTTTCATGCCCTCTTCTGAATCTGTCTTGATTTTCTGGCAATTTCCTATCTATGTACTGCTGCAGTTGCTTTTGAATGATCTTTGGCAAAATTTTACTTGTGTATGATATTAATAATATCAAAGAGAGCTAAGAGCTCCAAATTTAAGAAAAAGAGAAAGGAATGGACATAAGGTAGAGAAACTGATGGCTATATAGACTTGAGGCAAATTTTGAAAGGTGGGAAGGAACTGGAGAGAATGGGGTTATGGGTGAAACTGAAGGAAACACTGAATAAATGCTCCATCTTCACTTGATTATAGTTACTTGCTCTCTGTTGACTTGAAAAATCACTAATGTTGCAGATGACACAACTGGGCAATAGATTATTGGCCTCCCACAAGCTCTGCTGTAGTTAACCCTCTGATTTGTGCGTTAGGATGATAACGGTTGCCTAGGTTACTCTTCAGGGACTTGAAGGATACTTTTGTTGAAACTACTAACTCATCACCTGGGCCTGTGCAATTTTCCAACGGGTCATCTTTTGACATCAAGAGGCCAAGTGTCCCACCCTCCGATCATGCTAAAACTGCCACTTTCTGAACATGTGTCCAATGAACAGTCATGATGTCTGACCCCACCTGTGCAGAACATGGATCTGTACCGCCAATCATCTTCCCCCATACTTTAAATCATTTTGCTTCTTTATCCCATGAATATTCCTAAACTCTATGCTTGGGGAGGCAGGTTGGAGACCTGATCTCCTGTCTCTATATCTGGCCGTCTCTCTTTCTCTTTGACAAAAAGCTTGTCATTTTAGTGATTGGTAGACTGAGCAGTGGAAACAATGGGCCCTGTTCTATAACAAGGAAAACAGTTATTCTAGCGAAGGGGTATTTATAAATAAAGATGTAGAGGGAAATATGCATGCTTGAGGCGAGAGGCAGAATTGGAAGCTTTTATTGCGCATTCGGTATCTGCGTGGTTGGACTAAACCCATCAAAATCATTGTCTTACTTAATCTTCCATAGTAGCCCCACAAAATGGGCATTCTCAGCATCCCAGTTTATGGAGGTAATTGGCATACTGCTTGGTCCTCTGACCTTGGAGAGGTGGCAGCTGACTTTGGAGAGGGAGAGTAACTTATGCAAGATCAGAGTGTTAGTCACTGGCAGGGCAGGGATTTGAAGTCAGGATCGAGACTTGGGCGAGAGTTAAGAAACCTCACCTGCTGGGCCAATGTAACGTAAGCTGCGAGGCCAAAAGAATTCAAAGAGGATGGAGACTCAGTCCTCAGACTCACAGCCGGGTTGGGGACAAAGACAAGGTCGCCCATGTGACAGAGAGGCCTAGTATGAGTGGCAGCTTCACAGGCAGGGCAAGGCATGAGAGGCAAGAGCTTGGGCCAGTGGTTTCTGGGGTGAGCAAATCCTCAAGCCCCGCCCCAGACCTCCTGAGCCAGAGACTTGGAGGGCGAGGCCCAGCATCTGTGTTTTACCAGGCCCACCAAGGATGCTGGTGATGCTGCAGCCTGAGGCGCACCCAGCGATGGCTGTCGTTGGAGAAGTCCAGCTGGAGAGACGTTACCAAAGAGAGATTAAAACAAGACCCCTATCAGTGGTCAACAACTGTTAGCTCTGTCCTCAGCCTCACAGTCTGCACCCTGCTGACTGAGTGGCTCTGTGGGAATGAAGAAAGGGAAGAGCCAATGTTTCTTTAGAGATTTTAGGTATAGGGAAATAAGGATAACTGTGGTTCTATTTTCAACAGTTAGACTTGGGTTGGAGTCCTGGATCTACCACCTCCCAACTGTATACCATTATGTTTTTGAGGATCAGTTCTCTCAGGCATAAAATAGAAGTAGCAACAAAGAGACCTCACAAGGGTTTTATCAGAAGTTGTGAAATACAAGCTCTTATTAGTGATGGACACAGAAAGGTAAAGATGGGCTGTGACTGTGATCGGTTTCATGCATATGAAATGGCGGCACAGCAGCTAACTGTGGATGCTGCAGTGGGCAGTTAAAGATAGGAGGGTTTCACTCCAAGGTCAGAGATGGAAATGTACATGTAGGAATCATTGGCAGAAAGTCGAGAAATATTAGGTTGCTTTTTGACAGAAAAAAGGCTAAACAGGGTTTATCTTTATACAAAATGCAGTCCATGAGGTTAAAAATTATGGGACTAGGCACATGGTATCCCCAAAGATGCTTTTGAAAAGTCTATTTATATGTGAGCAAATAGTTTGAGAAGCTGGACTTTATGAAGATGAATGCGGCATTAGGATTGAAGGATGACTCATTAACAACCTGCATTATGCAGATGAACAACTTTGCTTGCTGAAAGTGAAGAGGATTTGAAATATTTACTGATGAAGATCAAGGGACATAGCCTTTGGTATGGATTGCACCTCAACATCAACAAAACAAAAATCCTTACAACGGAGTCAGTATGCAACTTCATGATAAATGAAGAAAAGATTGAGGTTGTCCATGATTTTGCTTTATTTGGTTCTACAATCAACACCCATGGAAGCAGCAGTCAAGAAGGCAAAAGACCCATTGCTTTGGGGAAAGCTGTGGCAAAAGATCTCTTTAGAATATTAAAATGTAAAGATGTCACATTGAAGAGGAAGGTGCGTCTGACTCATGCCATGGTATTTTCAGTCACATTGAACAAGGGAAACAGGAGAAGAATTGATACTTTTGAATTATGGTGCTGGAGATGATTATTGAATATACCATGGACTGTGAAAAGAACCAACAGATCTGTCCTAGAAGAAGTGCAACTAGAGTGCTCCTTGGAAGCAAGGACGGTTAGACTGCATCTTACATATTTCAGACATGTAGTCAGGAGAGACCAATCCCTGGAAAAAGACATCACGTTTGGGAGAGTGACAGGTCAACGTAAAAGAGGAAAACCCTCCACTAAATGGATTGACACAGTGTCTGCAATAATAGGCTTAAACATAAATAAGATCATGTGCCTGGCACAGAATTGTGGAGTGCTTCATTCTGCTCTACAAAGGGTTGCTATGAGTCAGAATCGACTCGATGGCACCAAACAACAAGAACAACAAGGAAGACCAGAGAGAGGGTGGAGGAAAAAATAGTCAACATATGGACTATAAGGATGGACAGTGCTGCTAGGACCAGTGAGCAATCAAACTAAAAAATCAAAATGGGAGCTGCGATAGAATTGACAGAGAGTGTAGATTAGGTAGCTTGGTGCTCAGACTACAAATTCAAGTTTGCAGGAGATGTAACATATTTATCTACCTATCTTTTCTTTTGTGACTTATTTTCTATTCTGACTTTGAGAATAGGTTACTATTAATACTTTCAAAAAATAATAATTGACATACAATTTGCATACAATAAAATTCTCCCCTTAAAGTGTAGAGTTGGTGGCCTTTCCTATATTTACAAAGTGATACCACTATCACCACTCTCCAATACTTGGATATTTTCATCACCACAAAGAGAGATTCTGTGTCTATTAGCAGCCACTCTATGACTTCTGCTCTCAGCTACTGGAAACTATTAATCTACTGTCTGTCTCTGCAGATTTGCCTATTCTGGACATTTTATGTATATGGGATCAGATGATCATTTTTGGATTGCTCATTTCTGATGTTTGGAATGATTGACTTTTGTACATTGTTCTTGCATTTTGCAAACTGGCTGTACTTGCTCACCAGTTCTAATAGGTTTTTTAATCTGTATATTCCTTGTTGCTGTTGTTAGGTGCTGTTGAGTAGAGTCCAACTCATAGCGACCCTATGTACAACAGAATGAAACCTTCCCAACACTGTGCCATGCCCAGCACTATGACAGTGCTTCTTTGCTTTCATAGGATTTTCAGTGGCTGCTTATTTTGGGTGTGGGCTACTACATCCTTCTCCTGATATTCCTTTGTTGTTGTTGTTGTTGTTGTTGTTGTTGTTGTTAGGTGCTGTGGAGTTGTGTCCAACTCATAGAAACCCTCATAGAGTTTTCAATGGCTGATTGCTTCAGGATTGCCTTGGGAGTGGATTGCCACATCCTTCTCCCATTTTTGTTGTGCTGGGAATAGAACCAGGGACCTCAGGAACTGCAGAGCAGCACTCTACCAACTGAGCTAAATCCCAGCCCCTATATTCCTTTAGGGCTCTCTTAATTTCTCATCTGGAGAATTTTCATGGGTGGAAGCAGTTTAGATTGGTTCTGTACTTATTCTTCCAAATCACTGTTTTTCAGGGGTGATTTTGCTTCACTCCACCACCTGTGCCTCCAAGGGAGGTCTGGCAATGTCTGGAGACATTTTTCCTTGTTAAAACTAGCAGTGCTTGGATGCAGTTGGTTATCTGGTGAGTAAAGCTCAGGAGTGCCAATAAGCATCGTATAATGCACAGGACAGCCCCCTCAACAAAGAATTATCTGGTCCAAGACATCATTGGAGTGGAGGCAGGGAAATCTTTATATAAATCTCTTGTTTATGCTTTAAATCATTGTGAATTTGATTTTTAAAAATTATAATAAAACATTTAAAGTCTGGTTCTCTGTTGTCGTATTATCATCTCTGGGGCATGGAGGCACAAGGTATATTTGATCAGGGGAGAGTGTGGAATAGGAGCAATACCAGAAAACATATTAGTTGAATACTATATAGCAATGAAAATGAAAGCCCTAGATACATACAAAACACAATAACAAAATAATGTTGAGTGAAAGAATGCATACAGTATGAGGTCATGTACACAAAGTTTAAAATCAGACAAAACTGCTGTATTGGGGGAGTTAATAGCTGGATGGTTATGCTACATGAAAAGCAAGGACACAATTACTGTAACAGTAAAGGTGACAATTACCTCATAGGCAGGAGGTGGACAAATGATATTAATATTTTATTTCTCAAATGTAATATTTTCCTTTAAATAGTATGTTTTGGTTTTATGAACTTTTATATATGTTTCACAATTGAAATGCTAGCAACCAACCACAGGATATTGGTTAATGTGCTAGTCAGATTGTGCATTGCTGTGGCAGAAAATCTGACCAAAGCAAACTTATGGGAGGAATGATTTGTTAGGGATCATAGCTAGAGGATTTCCATCCATGGAGGCAAAGCAGACATATGATATGGGGCAAGTGGCAGGGTTTATGGGAGATGACCTCACATCATGACAGATCAGGAGCAGAGAGCCTGTGAGAATCTGTGGGTCTGGGTAAAACCTTCAAAGGCTTGCCCTAGTGACCTGCTTTCACAAAGCTGTATCTCACTCCCCATAGTTCCATAACCTTCTGGGACAGTGTCACAGCTTGGAGACCAAGTGTTTAAACACATGACCTTTGGGGGCCATTTTAGATTCAAGTCATGACAGTCAACATTCAAAAATCTCATCCTCCTAGAACAGAAAAAGTACAGAAGCGAAAAAAAGGTGGAATTCAAATAAAATCTAGGGTTAATAGTAATGTACCAAGGTTAATCGCATAGTTTTGACACAGGTACCATGGTGATGATAGACAACAGGGGGAACTGAGGGAGGAGCATGCAGCTGGGGTCTCTCTGAACTATCTTTGCAACTTTTCTATAAATCTAAAATTAGTTTAGAATAAAATGTTTATTTCAAATGTTTCATCCTAACACATTTATAAATGCTTTCCTCTAATATTTTACCTTTTTCTACTCTATTTTCTTTTTGTGATATGAGTAATAACGATAAGAATAACACCAGCTACAGCAAGTACTGAGCTTATAAACAAGTCTGCCTGCACAATCTGTGCTCATAATATATTATTGTGGGCTGGGGTTTAGCTCAGATAGTAGAGAGCTGCTCTACACTCTCTGAGGATCTGGATTTGATCCCTAGCACTGCAAAAATGGGAGAAGTACGTGGCAATCCACTTCCCAAAGCAATCCTGAAACAATCAGTTATTGGAAACCCTGGAGTGTAAGGGTCACTATGAGTCAGACCCAACTTGATGGCACATAACAACAGCAACAGCAGCAGCAACAATATATTATGGAGGACTTGAGAAGTAGAGAAAAGTATGAAGAAACAGAAAAGACAGCCACTTAGATGCAGCCACTATTTTCACTCCTTCCCATGTTGTTTTCTCTGTATAATTTAACTTGGTTTACACTAGTTTGTAGCCTGATTTGTTTTTAATGCTAAAGATCATGTCATATGTATTTTGTATGCTACTAAAATGTAAACAAAGCATTTAAAGGCTACATGATAGTCCGTGTATAAATATGCCATGCTTTACTTACCTATATGGAGAATGCTGGGCCTTTAGGCTGTTTCTGATTTCTTTGCCATCATTATATATAAAGCTTCCAAAAACATCTTTATTCTCAATTTATGACCAATTTTTGAGTCACCTGCTCAATTATTTCTTTTTGGTCACCTACTTCCCTGTTTATCTCATCATCACTTATTATGCCAAACAATTCTAGGAATTAACAGGGTGTCACTATAGTACAAAAATCAGCAAGGTTTTAAAGTTCTGCATCTCCTATCATTCAATATTCCCCATTGCTCTTCAATGGAAAATCTTCCATGCTATGGAAAGAGCAGAAATACTCGTGGGCTCTCTGTTTCAGTACAGCTGATGGAATAGAGGTATCTAGGCAAAGAAGGATTGTACAATGGTTGCAAAAATTAAGAAAGAGAAAACAAACAACATTCTAAGGAAAAAACAATAATACCTATGGGAAGTGAGGGCCAGGATGATTGGACCAAGAGATGGTCTCTCATCATACATTATGCAGGAACATATTTTTGTTTCAAGAACTAACAAAGTCCTTAGAGAGGGTATGGTCCAACCTTCTCATTGTAGGTGAAAGAAAGAGGAACATTTACTATGATAAAACAGCCTATTAGTAAGGGTTAGATTAGTAAGGTAAGTCACATTTATCTCTTCAATTCCTAAGCCTGGTATTGCCCCACATCCCACAATGCTACGATTGGCTGGTACTCAACGTCCATTTCCAGCTCCTGCTAGTGTGCCCCTGTACCTCCTTCACCTCCTTCACAAATAAAAAAAAAACCCTCCTTTTCCTGACTTTCCTACAATGGCTAGAATTGTGCATAGGATTTAAATTCGTGAGATTTGATGCACTCCTGAGCTACTGGGAGATGGAGTTACCAAGAGGGCACCTTCCTGCTTTTCTGCAAACTTGGCCATGGAGGTGGACTGTGTAAAGCACATCTTCTTGGGGTTCAAGAGGCATGGAAAGACATTTGTTTTTCCAGCACAGATCTAGGGCGTGAGATGCAGATCTGACTGTGGAATTGAGGCTTTCTAAGCCCTGATGTGCAGGAAGGTAGTCCTGAGGAAGAAGTTCTGAGCTGGCTTCTTGATTCCCCATCTTTTAGACTATGGTGAGGTAGCAGCTTCCAGAGCCTCTGTTCCTCTGACCCTTCTAATGATTTTGTAAGCATGTAATTCACAGGATAAAATCCTTTCTGCTTAAAATACCCAGGACACTTCTATTTTCTGCTGCTAAACCGTGACTGGTACATTTCACCCTCCTAAGTGTGAGGTATAAATTTACAACCGATGAACTCAGAAGGATGTCTGTGAAGAGTGATTTTCCCCTGCATCCCTCTCACTGAATACTAATGCACATTTTTTAAACATAGATTTTTTTACAATGTACTCTTACTTTGGAATTTATATTTCATTATCACCTGATCTTCCTGGAACTGTAGGATATTAAAATATAAACATTGTCATACCTCAAAACTCTAAGCATCAGGAAAAGTGCCAGAGATTCCATTCATTTGGAAATAGAGGTGTTTGCTAAAAGAACAGACAAATCTAACTCAACAAGAGCTATTGGAGAAAGGGAATTTTTAATTTTTCTTCTCACTGTTTGTAGGTAACATTTCTAATGCTGAATATTTTTTTTTTCACCATAGGAAAGCTTGCATTCATTCACATGACACATTGGGCCTAAACCATGGTCCATATTAAAGCTCACACAAAGGTTTAAAATCACTAAAATTTAGAGTAAAATTTATTTGAAAATTCTTGTTTATTTAGTATTAATGGGCACCTAACCACAAGAGGTTAATAATAATGGCTGCTATTTTTGAGGTGTTTCTATGCTATCACCACGGTGCTAAGTGGGTTATCTTGTACACATTATTGCATGAAGAGTTCTCATTATGTGGGTAGTATTTCCATTTTACAAATGATGAAACTCAGACTCAGTGAGACTAAGCATCTTGCCCAAAGTCACACTGCTGGTAAGTGGCAAAGCTGACATGTAGACACAGACCTTTCTGACTCTGAAGCTCATAACTATTCTACCTTCATTTCCCTAAATAGGACATTTAGGGTTTCGCATAGCTCTAAGTGTAAGTCATCTGTGGAAAATTCTAGGGCAACTAAAGGATGCTAAGAAGATGGCTTTAAAAAAAAATTTATCTCCTTTCCTTGTGAAAATTTTGGTCATGTGAAATTTTTGTACGTCTTAATTTGTGCGGTTCTAAGAAAAGGAACCAGCAATGGGTAGTCATGAAAAGGTGAATTTGACTAAGGAGGACAGGGAATTTTCCTTATTGTTGTTCCTTTGACCACCTGAGGGTTCTCTTGGTCCATGTTTTGGTAACGTTCATGAGGATTTGATGCCTGCTGAGTCTTACATCTGTAAAATTGAGGGATATATAGTATACACGAGGGGCTGGGATTTAGCTCGGCTGGTAGAGTGCTGCTCTGCAGTCTCTGAGGTCCCAGGTTCGATATCTAGCACTGCAAACATGGGAGAAGGACATGGTGATCCACTCCCAAAGCAATCCTGAAACAATCAGCCATTGAAAAGCCATGAGGGTCGCAATGAATCGGATACAGCTCAATGGAACCTTACAACAACAACATAGTATAAGCTTAGCAACCATTAGGAAAAACCTCTTTCCCTCCTCTTACTGTCCAATAGCAGTCCCTGTGACTATCACTATAATATTGTTTATTTTCAGTGCTGTGCTAAGAAACATATCAGAGCCCTATTTACTTCTGTTCCAATGATCCTTCCTGTTTGCTTGACCTGTCTGGCCAAAGTGGCTGTGGGGAGGGGCAGAACTCTGCAGTCCTCAGCAGAGCCCTTGATTTGCTTGGACTTTGGAGGCTAGACTTTGGGAGCCAAACAACTAGGGGCTGTGTTTAATTTTGAATGTTGCCCAAATACTCAAGCTGAGTACCCACGTCACAGAGCAGGTCCAGGGTCCTAACTTGTTCAAGGTTTGCCTCAGTGGCTTTTTGCAAGGACAGTTAACACCAATAGCTATTTCCCCAAACACAAACTCAGGTCCCCCAGAGCTCCTGGGGCTCCACATGGCTCATGTGCATGTGAACCTTGGGCTCTAATCAAACACGGTTCATTTCCCAGTGCAGAGATAGCTCTGATTCTGCTCTGCCTCCCTCTTTGGCGGTGACCTTTCTCCTGTAATCGCTAAGCTTGTTTTTAATAAATGTTTAACTTCTTGATTAATTTCAGTAATTTCAGAGGGTAATTTTTCACAGCTCAGATAATGTGTTCTAAATGCTTGCGGAGCTGTTGGCTGGCTCAAAACTGTAAACACTTCAGACTGCTTTTTGTCTCTCTAATGCTCTCCTTTATTATGTGGGAATGAAATTTAGTCTTTATTCTTTCTGCCATCTGCATAATTGCCAGTGTTTAGAGATGCTTCCTTCTCTCTTTTGCTGCTGTTGGAAAAAGGATTATTTGCCCAACCTTCACTAAATTCGTACTTTTCTGGTTTCTTCTCTCTCATTTCTAGAAGAGTAGCATCTAATAAGCTCTTCCAGTCTGATGGTTTTCCCCGGACTGTCTTTTCTCTGGCAATTCACCTGCTTTTCATTTCCCTTCTTCCCATCTGCTTACCCCAGGGAGGGAATTTCTCGTCCACATCTTTATTCGATTTGCTCTCTCAAAAGCTTTGTGGTTCTCTGGAAGGAGAAAATGTTATCTGCTGCCATAGAATCCGAACCGTCTCCTTTGTCATTTCGCCTGAGCTCCCTGGGTCACATTTCCCATCCTCTCTTCTTGGGTATTGGACTTTGTGGCGCCACATAATTCCGTAATGGAACCACACTTAAAAGCCAGACAGATTCCTCAGAGTACTATTGCTCTCACTCCGTCCCATTACCAGCCCTTGTCAATGTGCCACCGAGACAGTAAAGCCACCGGGAGGATATCTGCAGATGGAAGAGAGGAGCAGGGTGATGTGCGTCCTGGCAGATGGCTCCAGCTCTTCTCTCCCTCCTGCCAAACCACAAGCGAGCTTCCTTACTTTATTTAAAAAATAGTTTTCAGAGTCTTGCTCCTTCCTACTATGTTGCCTTTTCTTATAAGAGCAGTCGAAGTTGCTATTATGTGACCTGTGATATAATTTTCTGATCTTTTATATGCACCATTTTAAAATAGAAATTAACAATGTTTTACATATTGTGGTACATCTTGTTTCTGGGATTTAAATCTTTAACTTCAAGATTTTCTCTCTCTCTCTCTCTCTCTCTCTCTCTCTCTCTCCCTCCCTTCTTTTATTTTGCAAAAAATAATATCAGACAATACATTACTGTTTTCACTTAGCATTATGCAGGGATGATGTTTCCAGACTTATCAAATACCTCCTTTAACGTGATTTCTAAGAGGTCTAATTTCCCATTTTAGGACCTGCCTTCTGTGTCAGTAGCTCACCTCTACATTGGACAGAGTACTCTTAAGTTACCACGTGTTCCAACAATATTTGTGGGTGGGACTTGAATTGATATATTTTTATCAGAAAAGGTTAAGTGTAGGTTTGAACCGGCAGCATTAGGATTTAGTGAGATTGTAGATTCTGTACATCCAAAGGCACACAAGAGTTTTTCCCTGTATCTTATTTTCTGTTTATTTGCTATTGGGTAATCTCTTTAGGTAAACTGGAATTATTTTCAAACCTTTCATCATAGTGGTTTCTGCCACGTGGGGAAGACCAGAACCAGTCCCCCAGGTCAGCCCTGGCATATAATTTGGGTTTTATCACTCTGAGATGACTGAAGGATGGACCTGCTTAGAAGTCTGGCAGTTAGATGTTCTCTTGAGGCTTTCATTAACCCTGTTTGTCTGTCTGTCTGTCTGTTTGTCTTTCTCTTTCTTTCTTTCTTTCTTTCTTTCTTTCTTTCTTAATTCCATAGTAAAATATTAAAATGACTACCTCATGCCTGCTTTAAGATAAGACTTGGAAGATGGCAGAGATAGGAATTGGAAGTTACCCTATCTGACCTTGAAACCTTATAATTTGACTTTATTTCACAAGAGATAAAAATCCCCTTTAGTATCATGGTACTTTAATAGCTCTGCACTTATAACTTTTGAAGTGTAATCAGATTCTATCACTTCCATTCATAATGTTCCATTGCCTCCTTCTTGCCAATAGCGTAAAATCCAGTCCCTTGACTGTGGCCTACAGGGCTCTACATGATTCAGTTGCTTATTGAGGGTCCCAGCTCCAGTGCTGCCATGCTTCACGTTCTGTCAGTGGTGGCTTTCCCATCCCAAGGTTTGAGCACAGGTGACAGAGAGAGTATGGCACACAAAGAGAAAAATACTTTCTCTCTGACACTTTTCAGGAAAACCAAGCACACTTGTGCAGCAACCTCTGGCCTCCATTGCTTCAAGACCTTGTCACCCCCACTGCCTGCAGTGAGCCCCTGACTGGTGTGAAGCCTGTGTCTCCAAGGCTCTCCTGTGCAATGTGATCCTCTGGGTGCTGTTAGGGCCTCACACCCACTCTAGCACTCCCTTCTCTGCCTTTTTGATCTTTAGTTGTAGTGAAATTCACACAACATGACTGCCTACTGTAAAAAGTGAACATTTCAGTAGCATTTAGTACACTTACAGTGTTATGCAATTACCACTGCTTTCTAGTTCCAAAACATATCCAACCCAAAAGAAACCCCACGATTTCCCTTAAGAGTTGCCCCAACCAATCTGATTTCTATCTTTTGGGGTTTGCTGGTTCTGGACATTTCACAGATGGTGGGGATCACCATGGCCTGGCTTACTACTGCCTTTGGAGATCACACGATAGTCACTGCTCAGTGGGCTTGGGCCAGTGGACTGTGCAATTCCTCTTGGAAGAAAGTGCAAATACAACATACCTAGAGCAACATTTGAAAGTAATTTTTAAAAATTTGCTTTGCTAGAGGGAACACTGAGAGATGTAGAAGCCTGAGTAGCAAGAGAGGGGAAAATAGGAGCATCCAGGAGGGGAGTTTTATAATTTAACAACTTTCCAAGTACCTGAACGGAGTGATTCACAAGATTTCTCATGATGGAGGCATCTAAACTTTGTCATATGCCAGAATCTTCTGTCTAGTGACTTAAAAATGTACTTCAGATTTCCTGGGCTCTGCTTCATTGGTTTGGAGAGTGGGTGTGTTGGGAAGTTATGTTTTCAGAATATGCATCTCCGATGATTCTGATTTATACCAGAATGTGAGAAAAAAATACCATAAAGGAAATTTCCATAAGAGGAGAACGAAAACAATAAAAAAAAGCCTCTTTCTCAGTTAGAAAACTCCTTCCCAGATGTCTGCCATCTATCCTGGCTCTAGGAAGTGGTTGAAGCAGGTGAGAAATTAGAATGCATTTAAAAGTTTAATAATGATAATAATGCTGCTAATATAATAAAAAGACTACCAGGTGCTAGGAAAGGAAAGACATGGAATCATTAGGGAAGGAAAGGTCCAAAGTCTAACTTGGGACTTTCGGAAAGAGTTGGGACTTCTGCTTCCAGCCAGCATGGGCTGGATTTGCCTTCTCCCCTCACCCCAGGATGAACAGAAGATAGACCAAATAAGGTGGCTGGATACAAGGTCAATATCAAAGCCAAATGGTTTCTCTATATATTAGCAATGAATGATCAAGGATCAAAGTTAGGAAAAAATGGGCAAGACACTCAAACAGACACTTCATTGAGAAAAATACATGACTGGAAACAAGTATATAGAAATACGCTTGACATCACTGCCATTATGGAAATACAGATTGAAATCACAATGTGATAATAGTGTGCACCTGTTGGAATAGCCAAAATTAAAATGAATAACCTAATAGGCATTGGCAAGAATATGGACCAACCCATACGCTGTTAATGCGAATCTAAAATGGTACAATACGACAGCTTTGGAAGAACAGTTTGGCAGTTTCTGAAAAAGTTTCCCATACACTGACCATATGACTAGCCATTCCACTCTTCAATATTTCCCCAAAAGAAATGAAAGCATATGTCCAAAGAAAGATTTGTACACTAATGTTCGTAGCAGCTTTCTTTGAAATAATGCCAAATTAGAACAGCCCCAAATTTTCAACAGATAAACAGATTGTGTGTATCCATATGATGGAGGCTACTTACCAATGAGAAAGGATTCATTATTAGCAACTTACAACATAGATGTATCTTAAATAATTACACCATGTGAAAGAAAAAAATAAAGGGTATATATTGTATGATTCCATTTATACGGAATCCTAGAAAATACCCACTAATCTATAGTGACCAAAAGCAGATTGGTGGTTGCTTGGGTGTGTAACAGAGGAATATATAGAAGGAAAGAGGATAAAAGGGAAGGAGGGAATTTGAGGGGCAATGGGTATGCTTACTATTCTGATTGTGATTGTAGTTCCATGAATATCGACATGTCCAAATGTCTAAACTTGTTGTTGTTGTTGTTAGGTGCCGTTGAGTCGGTATCTGACTCATAGCGACCCTCATAGGGTTTCCATTGGCTGTCTGTTTCGGGATTGCCTTGGGAGTGGATTGCCAGGCCCTTCTCCCATTTTTGGGTGCCGGGAATTGAACTCGGGACCTCAGAGACTGCAGCGCAGTGCTCTACCAACTGAGCCAAATCCCAGCCCCCAATGTCTAAACTTACTGAATTGTATATTTTAAATTTGTGCAGTTTATTCTCTATTAATTATACTTCAATAAAGCTGGTTTTTTTTGTTTTTGTTTTTGTTTTTAAATAAAAAAGGAAGCCTTTGTTAGGATTTCCTACCTCCTGGAGTCTTCCATAGCAGCTGGGAGGATGGACCTAGAGAAGTGTCCAGTAACAAGGCAGCCTTGGGTGGTTGGTGGGCCACACACACCAGTCCCAGGAGTCTGGTCACCTCTAGTGCCTACTGGCACAAACAAGCAAAGGATGGCTCTATCTGTGTGTGGATCATAATTAAAGCTGCAAATAACCCAAAATGAATTAAGTTTCCCCAGCTAATGTGTCACCCCTAATTAACATCTGAATGAGAACCTCAGTCTGCCTCAGAGGCAAAATCTTCCAAATGAAGTGAATTTAAACAGCTAAGTAATTACAAACTGGGGTGGGGGGGTGTTGTAGCAAGAACAATTGTAATTGTTCTTTAATTACTCACTCAACTAGATTATTTGCTCATTACTATTTGAACCTTTGGGACTTTGATGTGGAGCCCCTTGCTGCACATAAATAAGGCATTTTACAAGACAGACTGGAATGGAGGGTCCCTCAAACCCACTTGGCCGGGTAGAGCTGTTGATTGTCTTGGCTTTCTGAGACTTGTAAAGCATATCCCATAAGCAAATAAACAGCAGGCATTGCTCATTCAAATTACCTGTAATTTTACTACTCTGCTGCTTAGAGACATCCATTTTTAGTTAGCTTCAGGATCTTCAAGTTATCAGCTTTGCAGCAACCCTTTCTTTAGCATTTCTTTATTGTTCAATGATTCTGATCTGAGATTAACTGGTTGGATTTGAGAAGAGCACTGGAGCTTAAATTGTCATTGTTAGGTACCATAGAGTCCGTATCTGACTCATAGCAACCCTACGTACAACAGGCAGAACACTATTGTCCGTGCTTCTCTGTTGTTAACAGGGTTTTCAATGGCAGATTGACTTTTGGGAGTGGGTTGCCTGGGCCTTCTTCCAAGCCTACAGCACCTGCTGTTCCCAGGCATCTCCCATCCAAGTACTAACCAGGCCTGACCCTTCTTAGCTTCTGAGATCTGACGGGATCAGATGCCACAGTGGTACAGCTGCAGGCCTGGAGCTTAAGTAGGGTAAACAAAAAAACGTCACCTGTATTTGAGCTTGTTTCTCATCAGCCATGTGATGCGAATGTACTGCTGGACCTCCCTGAACTGGCAGAGATTTGGTGGGAAAATATGAGGTTTGCAAGAAGGAGGTTCCTGCTGCCCCTGCTCTGGGCTTCCGTTTGCTCTTCTTGGGTAGAACCTCCTGTCTCCCAGAGTTGCTGATCCCCTGCGAGAGGCAAACATTTCGTTAAGTATGTGTCACTTACTAATGCTATTACTTTTCCCATTGGTGAATGAAGGAATTCAATCAAGGAATTTGATTAGCCCCTCTCCTAGTTTTCTATGACTGCTATACATTTGATTACTTGCTCCCCTGGATCATTTGCTCATTACCAGTTCTGGAGGCTACGTCTGAACTCAAGGTGTCAGCACGGCTGCGTTTCCTCTGATAGCCCAGTGGAAAATCCTTCCTTGCCTCTTCCAGCTTCTGATGGCTCCAGATGTTCCTGGGCTTGTGGCTACGTTGTGAGGGTTACCAGTGGTTGCTGACTCAACTGGATTGAGAGAGACCTAGAACACTAGTAAAGCACACTGGGTGTGTCTGTGAGGGTGTTTCAGAGACAACTGGCACATGAGCCAGCAAACAGAGGAAGGAGTTCTGCACCGCATGTAGGTGGCAGGGGGCCTGGGTGGAACAAAAGCTGAAGAGGACGGAAGTGTGCCCACACACAGGCTTGTCTTCCCGAGTAGATCAGTACCTTTCTTTCTGCTTCCGTTGTCCATGGATATTGGATTCCAGATTCCTCTGCCTTCGAACATGGACTTGCACTAGCGACTGCCCAGGGGGACTTCCCAGGCCTTCAACCTTCAACTGGGGCTGCATCGCCGGTCCTTTTGTTCTGAGGCCTCTGCTGTTTGGACTGAGTGGCTATGGGTGTCCCTGGCTCCTAGCTTGCAGGTGGCCATTGTAGGACTAACCAGCCTCAGTGGTGTAAACTAATCTGCTAAATCCCCCATTATAATGATGCACACATTCTACCGGCTCTGTTCCTCTGGAGAACCCAGGCCAATATGCACACCACCCTGTCTCTATATCCAGTCTTCACAGCACCTTCTCCCCTCTTGTCCCCAATTCCTGTCACTCTTTTATAAGATGCTTATCACTGGGTTTTGGACTCACCTGGTAATCCTTTCTCCAAAGGTAGCCACATTCCCAGGTTCTGGGTGGACCTGTTATTGGGGGTGGTGGTATACCATCCAACTCGCTACACTCCTCTTTGGCTCCATTGTCTTAATATTTTGCTTGGAATGTTACCATCTGATCTAAACTTCAACTAGTTTGAATCATATATTGAGGGTTATAAAAGCAATGACCACATTTGATATTCTCATATTGTCTGAGAATATATATTTCTTGATGGGAGAAGGATGTAGCAGTCCACTCCCAAAACAATTCTGAAACAATCAACCATCGAAAACTCCTTGAGGGTCGCTATGAGTTGGGCATGACCCAGTGGCACCTAACAACAACAACATGCATTTCTTGAGTATTTCCCTCTTTTAAATGCACCAGATACTTTGGTGTGGTGGGAGAAAGGTCATATAAGGGATAAAAATTTATTGGTGACAAGTTTATGCAAACTACATAAACAAATAGCTCAAGCAGCCTGAAGCACTATAAAAAAAAAAAAAAAGTCTGACTGGCAAGGGGTCAGATTCAATAACTGAGCAGACTGGAGAAGGTGGATGCCATGGGCACACCTGTAAATCCCATGCCTCAGGAAGCTGAGGCAGGAGGATCATGAGTTCAAGGCTAGAAGCAGTCTGTGCAACTCAGTGAGACCCTGTCTCAAGATAAAAAGCTTAAGAACAAAAGGGCGAGGGTACAGCCCATTGGTAGAGCATGTGCCTAGCATGCTTGAGGCCCTCAGTTTAACCCCCTAGTAGTGAAAACAAACAAACAAACAAACAAACAAAGCCCCTGGAGGAACAACAGACACTTCTGAGCCATTGGCTAGACTGGAATCCCTGAGTGAGTGACTTTTGGATTTTTCCTTCAGTTAGCAGATGTCTACTTGTCGAAAAAGCTGTAGCTGAGGGTAGAAAGAGGAGATGCTACAAAGAACATCACAATGAACAAGAATAGCTCATCAGACTTCCTGGGAAATTTCCCATCTGACATCATCACAGTACCTTGCACAGTTATTGATATTATGCCAGTGTTGGGGTGGCTCTGTATTTTCTCCTCCTTCTTTCCGAGATTGTGCCACTGAGGTAGTCACCCGAAAAGTGCCTATAGCTGGATTTTTTAGGGTCATCAGAGCTAAAACCACCAGAGTAAATCCACAGTGAAATGGACATCAGGTGAGATAGACTCTTCTCAGACAATCCATTTTGTTTTATTTTATATTTTATTTTATCTTATTTTAGTTTAGTTTTTTGTGGTACTCAGGGACTGAACCTAGGCCTTCACAAATACTTTGCAAGTGCTCTACCTCTGAGCTGCACTCCCAGCCCTTTTTCTTTTCTTTTCTTTCTTT
>VMDO01008093.1:71690-86549 GCA_007922755.1 Pedetes capensis | reverse complement strand
TGGGTGTTCATTATAGAGCTAAGTGAAGCAAAATCTTGGACAACCTCAATCTTTTCTCCATTTATTGTGAAGTTGCGTGCTGACCCAGTTGTAAGGATTTTTGTTTTGTTGATGTTTAGTCGTAATCCATATTGAAGGCTATGATCTTTGATCTTCATCAGTAAATGTTTTAAATCCTCTTCACAGTCAGCAAGCAGAGTTGTGTCATCTGCATAACGCAGGTTGTTCATGAGTCTTCCTCCAATCTTGATGCCATGTTCTTCCTCATAAAGTCCAGATTCTCGTATTATTTGCTCAGCATATAAATTGAAGAGATAGGGTGAAAGTATACAGCCCTGACGCACACCTTTCTCAACTTTAAACCACTCAGTGTTTCCTTGTTCTATTTGAACAACTGCCTCCTGGTTCACGTACAGATTTCTCATGAGCACAATTAGGTGTTCTGCTATTCCCATTTTCTGAAGTGTTATCCATAATTTGTTATGATCCACACAATCAAATACCTTTGCGTAGTCAATAAGACATAGATAGACATCTTTCTGATAGTCTCTTCTTTCAGCTAATATCCACCTGACATCAGCAATGATGTCCCTAGTTCCCCGCCCTCTTCTGAATCCCGCTTGATTTTCTGGTAATTCCCTGTCTATATACTGCTGCAGTCACTTCTGAGTCATCGTTAGTAGAATTTTGCTTGTGTGCGATATTAATGATATTGTCCAATAGTTTGCACATTCAGTTGGATCCCCTTTTTCGGGAATAGGCACAAATATGGACCTCTTCCAGTCAGTTGGCCAAGTAGCTGTTTTCCAAACCTGTTGGCACAAACATGTTAACACCTCCAGTGCTGCATCTTTTTGTTGAAACATCTCTATTGGTATCCCATCAATTCCTGGAGTCTTGTATTCTGCCAGTTCTTTCAAGGCAGCTTCCACTTCGTCCTTTAATACCATTGGTTCCTTTTCATATGCAACCTCTTGGAATGGTTGGTCATCTACCAATTCTTTCTTGTATAATGATTCTGTGTATTCTTCCCATCTTCTTTTGATGTTTCCTGCATCATTTAATATTTTCCCTGTAGAATCTTTCACTACTGCCACTCGAGGCTTGAATTTTTTCTTTACTTGCTTAAGCTTGAGAAACACAGAGCGTGTTCTTCCCTTTTGGTTTTCTGCCTCCAACTCCTTGCACATGTCATGATAACATTTGTTTTTGTCTTCTCGAGATGCCTTCTGAAATCTTCTATTAGTTGCTTAACTTCATCTGTCTTCCTTTTACTTTGGCTGCTCAATGTTTAAGGGCAAGTTCTACTCTCTCTTTTGATATGTAATTTGGTGTTTTCTCTTTTTCTTGTCTTTTTAAGAACTTTTTGCTTCCTTCTTGAATGATATCTTTTATGTCATGCCACCAACTCATCTGGTCTCCTATCATTTGTGTGTAATGCACTAAACCTATTTTTGAGGTGGTCTCTGAACTCAGGTGGGATATACTCAAGGTCATACTGTGGCTCTCATATACTTGTTCTAATTTTCCTCAGCTTCAGTTTGAACTTGCATATGAGAAGTTGATGGTCTGATCCACAGTCAGCACCTCGTCTTGTTTTGACATTTTGTATAGAGCTTTTCCATCGTCTCTTTCCACATACATAGTCAATTTGATTCATGTATGTTCCATTTGGTGAAGTCCATGTGTATAGTCTCTGTTTATGATGTTGAAAAAATGTATCTGCAATGAAAAGGTCATTGGTCTGACAAAATTCTATCATGCGATCTCCAGCTTCGTTTCTGTCACGAAGACCATATTTTTCAACTACTGAGCCTTCTTCTTTGTTTCCAACCTTTGCGTTCCAGTCACCAGTGATTATCAGTATGTCTTGACTGCATGTTTGATCTATTTCAGATTGCAGAAGCTAATAAAAGTCTTCCCTTTCTTCATTTGTGGCCTTAGTGATGGATGCATAAATTTGAATAATAGTCATATTAACTGGCCTTTCTTGTAGGCATATGGATATTATTCTATCACTGATAACATTGTATTTCATGACAGATCTTGAAATGTCTTTTTTGATGATGAATGCAACCCCATTTCTCTTTAGTTTATCATTCCCAGCATAGTAGACCATATGATTGTCTGACTCAAAATGGCCTATGCTGGTCCATTTTAGCTCACTGATGCCTAGAATGTCAATGTTTATGCACTCAATTTCTCTTTTAACGATTTCTAATTTTCCTAGATTCATACTACGTACATTCCATGTTCCAATTATTAATGGATATTTATAGTTGTTTCTGCTCATTTTGAGTCATGCCACATCTGTAAATGGAGGACCCTGGGGCTTTACTCCATTTCCATCATCACGGTAGACTCTACTTTGAGGAGGCAACTCTTCCCCAGTAGTCTTTTGAGTGCCTTCCAACTTCGGGTGCTCATTTTCTGGCACTATATCTGACAGTGTTTCTTTGCTATTCATAGGGTTTTCAATGGCTAGTTGTTTCGGGAGTGGTTCACCAGGTCCTACTCCCTAGTCTATCTTAGTCTGGATGCTCAGCTGAAACCTTTCTACCATTGGTAACCTTGCTCATATCTGAGGTTCCAGTGGCATAGCTCTTGTATCATTGCAACACACAAGCCCCCACAGTGTGGCAAACTGACATGTGGGGGGTACAAATGGTAGGCAACAATGTGGGGGGTAGAAATGGTAGGCAACAATAAAGTTTGGGAAGCAAAAACTCTAACAATACCATGAGCACTGTATCCACTTGAGTGGACTGGAAATCCACGTGCCTTCATGGTTTCCTGCAATGATTTTCCAAAAGATCACTATCTTTCCCTCTTTCTAAAGATGCAAATTCTGGAAAAAGACCTGAAAATTTTAGCTTTATCTATCCATTCATTTATTTAGTTAAAGGGAGGAGCAGGAGGCCAGTTTCATCATTACAGTTGGAACAGACTCTATTCAGTTAGACTGGGAAATTCCCCCCAAACTAATTGGATCCCAGGTAGGAAATGGACTATAGTCCACCAAAAGACAAAAACACTTTCTCCATGAGGAGATGGAAGCTACAAAAAAGTTGGAAATATGGAAAGATAAAGCAAGTCTTTCTTCCTATTTTGCTAAAAAAATTGGTTTAAAAACAGTACTTACAAAGAAAGATAGTGAAAACCATAGAATTATCTGAGTCATAAACTTATTCCAAGAAAAAAATAGAATCTACATTAAAACATGAGTAGTAATTTAAAATGGATGTAAGACAAAGATGAGTGTTCAGTTCCTTTCCCATTTGTGTATTTGGTTATTTGTTTTCTTGGGTATTTTTTTCTTAAGTTCTTTATAAATTCTGGTAATTAGACCTTTGTCTGATGTATAGGACTTGAAAATTTTTCCCATTCAGTGGGGATTTCCTTGACTCTGTTAATTGTTTCCTCTGCTGTACAGAACCTTTTTAATTTCATGTAATCCTATTTGTCTATTCTTGTTGCAATTTCATGAGCAATTGGAGTCTTATTAAGTAGATACTTTCCTATACCTATATGTTGGAGCATATTACCTATCCTATCTTCTATTAGTTTTAAAGTTTCTGGTTTTATGTTGAGTTTTTTTTATCCATTTTGAGTTAACTCTCATGCATAATGAGAGATGCAGGTCAGTTTTCATTTTTCTGCAAGGAGATGTCCATGTTTCCCAGCACCATTTATTGAAAAGGCTATCCTTTTTCCAATTTACTTGATTTGTTCCTTTGTCAAAAATTGGGTGGCTATAGGTGCATTGATGTATTTCTGGATCTTCTATTCTGTTCCACATGTCTTCAGGCCTGTTTTCACGCCAGTACCATGCTGTTTTTGCCACCACTACCATACGGCATAGCTTAAAGTCAGAGATTTTGATTCCATCTGCACTAGTTTTGCAGTGTAAGAGTGTTTTGGCTATATGTGGCCTTTTGTGATTCCATATGAATTTTTGGATCATTTTCTTCTATTTCTGTAAAGTCAGTCAATGGAATTTTAGTGGGGATTGCATTAAATCTATAAGTTGCTTTTGGTAGAATAGTCAGGAACAGACTGATCTCAAATGAAGAGGTCCATGAAGCTATGAAACACATAAAAAATGCTCAATATCCCTAGCTATTAGGGAAATGCATATTAGAACAACTCGGAGATTCCACCTTACTCTAGTAAGAATGGCCAAGATCAATAACAACAAATGCTGGCGAAGTTGAGGAGAAAAGCCAACATTCTTACACTACTGGTGGAGCTATAAATTATTCCAACCACTTTGGAAATCAATATGGAAGTATCTTAAAATACTACATATATATCTACCATATGACCCAGCTCTAACACTACTGGGAATTTACCCAAAGGCAGATGTGTCATCATACCACAGAGACACCTGCATCTCCGTGTTCAGTGCAGCACTTTTCACAATAGTAAGGATATGGAATCAACCAAAGTGACCTTCAACAGAAGAATGGATAAAAAAACTTTGGTACATATACACAATGGAATACTACTTAGCAATCAAAAACTGAAATAATGCCATTTGCAGCAAAATGGATGGAATTGGAGAAAATTATTTTAAGTGAATGAACACAAGCTCAGAAAGAGAAATCTCACATGTTCTCACTTATGTGTGGGAGCTGCATCAAAATTATAAGAAGGAAAATATCCTATGTGGAGGTTGGAACATAAAATAAAAAAAAAGAGCTAAAATCCACCTAGCGGAGAAGGGACAATTTGGGGAATGCAAAAGAAGGAGGGCGAGATCTAGCAAAAGGAGGAAATCATGGGAGAGGAGAAGGGGGAGAGGAGGAACAGAGGAGGAACAAGGAGGAATAAAGAATGGGGAAGAGGGTGACCTCAGGGTGAACAACCCAACTTTAATGGTCCTAGAAATAATTATAATAACACCAATAATATCAAAGAATGGTAACAATATAGATCGTCTAGAAAATTAATGTAATAGTACTTACAATGTAAAAAGAAAGTTCACTACAGAAAAAGTTTCAATGTTAAACATAATTGAAACCCAAGGATATATAGAAAAATATTACCATACAAAGACAAGCAAATGGAAGAGAAGTCTTTGGTGGGGTAGAGAGTTGGGGGGAGGAAGTGTTATCATCATTATCACTGTTGCTCTAGAAATTCTGACTAATGAAATTCACTATGGAATGTATATAAGAATCATTAATATTGAAAGGAAATAAATCTTACCTTGGAGGATATCAGGATTACCTGTAATAAAAACTCAAACAAATCAACTGAAAAGCTAGTATAAACTTTATTACAAACCAGCAATAATGGTTACATAAAAATATAATGGCTTTAAAAAGATTTATTCAATATCTAGAAATAATCTTAGAGAGACATATGGGGATAAATGAAAAAAATACAGAAACTTACTTTAAAATATAGAAAACTCTCTAAATCCTTTTGTTTCCTTTTTAAATTTTGACCAACTGCTTTCACAGGTGAAAAAATTCAGGATGAAGTTTTAAACTAAATGAGTGATTAGGGGAAATTTGGCTCTCTATATTCTAAAGGGTCAACTATACTGTTTTAAAATTGTACTAGAACAAAAATCTAGCCAAATCAATGAGACAAAATATAGTCTTGACACAGACTGGAGCTGATGGGAGGATTTAGTATGCCCTCAGGATATCATAAGGTTTGTGAACATATATTCATAGGCAGAAGTGTGCCTTTTGTTGTTGTTGTTAGGTGCCATCAAGTCAGTATCCAACTCATAGAGAGCCTCATAGGGTTTTCAATGGCTGACTGTTTCGGGATTGCCTTGGGAGTGGATTACCAGGTCCTTCTCCCATTTTTGTGGTGCTGGGAATTGAACTCGGGACCTTAGAGACTGTGGCACAGCGCTCTACCAACTGAGCTAAATCCCAGCCATTTAAGTAAATCCAAATCCCTAGTGATACTTAACCTGAAACAAACTATGTTAAGTCTGCATGAGAAACATTTTCATTGCAGATCAACGTATATAATTTAGAATGTTTGCCCACTTCCTATTGGAGTGTCTTATTAGAAACCGCTATTCTTCTTTTTTCCTTTTGTAGATGTCATTTTAGCAGGCATGGCATGTCTGGGCTGATTATACTTTTGTTTAGCTAATTTGATGAATGACAGCCCCTGTTTCTGTGTACCAGAGTTCATCAACAGATAGGTAACAGGCAGAAACTTCATTTAATTTCTATTACTTTTTAAAAAGGAATTAAAACAACTGAAGTGATATGATAGATTTATGGTTAAAAAAATACTTGTAGGGCCATGCAAAGTAACAGTATAGAGGCACCAAAAATGACATTTTTGAAACTTTTATTTATTGATCTATTTTGTAGTACTGGGAGGCAGAACCCAGGGTCTGGTGTAGACCTTGCAAGTGCTCTACCACTGAGCTGTACTCTCAGCTACTTTTTGATTTTTATCCTGAGACAGGGTCTTACCAGGTTACACATGCTGCCTCTGGCCCCAAAATTGTCATCCTCCTGCCTCCACCTCCTGAATTACTGGGAGTATAGGTGGGAGCCACCATGCCCAGCTTTTTTGAGAATTTTAAATGACTTAATTCTTTCCCAGAAATGTGCTATGAGTGAGATTTTTCATTTTGTTTTTATTTGAAATTTTATTATTACAGTTTCCTTTATTTTCCAATTTTTTTTAAAGTATGCAAGTCACAGAAACCTTTTTTAAAAATATGAAGAGCAAGATGTTTAAGGTTTGAAATATATATTAATAAGGATACAAATAGCAAAGTATACAGAAATAATTAGTAAAAACAATGTATACTGTTAGCTAATGTTACAAAAAAGCCATATATGCAGTTGTCCTTCAATATCCTTGGGGAATGGGTTGCAAGACCTTTGTGGATAACAAAATCCATGGATGCTAAAGTCTCTTATATGATGTGACACAGTATCTGCAGGTAACCTATGCACATCCTCCAATATACTTTAAATCATGTCTAGATTACTTATAATACTTAATACAATGTCAATGCTATGGAAACTGCTTTTAGGGTGAATTGTTTAGGAAATAAGGAAAAAAGGTCTGTTTATGTTCATTAAAGGTGCTTTTTGTTTTATTTCCAAATATTTCTTGGTTCTAGATTGCTTAAATCCATAAATGCAGAACCTGTAGATATGGAGGGCCAACTATATAAAAATATATGACAAAATACTATACACATATATGACAAAATCATTCTAATTTGCATTCCCACATGCAGCCTTAGTTTTCACCACTGAATATCTGAGTAAGGTACTACTGTCAGCTCACTGTAGTTTATCTAAGCTCAGGACAATTTCTTTAAATTGTAAACACTTAATGCTGGACGTACAAAGCTTCCACATGTATACTAAAAGTGACGATGATCACACCAACTATGTCTCAAATAGGAAATGATATAGAAGCATCAAAATTTATCTCACCATATATGCTTTGACTCAAGTAACTGATAAAAGACCCATTTATCTGGCACTTGTGTAGGTTATGTTGTTTTTATAAATATGATCACTAGGTAGTTTGGAAAATTGTGAAATACAATAGCTTTATGGATTTGATTCTAAAAATAATTGACACCTAGATGAATCTTTTTGGAAAATTTTACCAAATACAATCATCTTCAATGCTCTTCTGAACCAGGGATAGAAAAATGCATAAACCATTGGGTTGAAAGTAGAGTTGAGGTACCCAAACCAAATCAATGCATCATTCAAAGTGGATGGAATAGCATAGTCCAGGAAAGGATCCATGACTGTGCAAACAAAGAAAGGGCACCAGCATATTAGGAAAACACCCATTACAATCCCTAGTGTCTTTGCAGCTTTCCTTTCATTGCTTTGTGAAATTCCATTTTGCTCTTCAAATCCAGTTTGAAGAGTCTGATTTGTACCATTAATTGATCTTGCCTGCCCTTTTGCTATGAAATATATCCTATAATAGACACACAACATAATAGATCCAGGTATATAGAAAGAAGTCATAAAAGCCAATATCCCAGATATTTTGCTAAAGAAGACAGAGCAGCCCCCTAGGCAGTGAACATGTCTGTAATACATCTCTTCCACTCCTTTGAAGTTCAGCTCCAGAAAGATCATTCCAAATGCAAATATAGCAGGGACACTCCAGCTAATGAAGATCATCACAAAAATAGCCAAGATACTAATTCTGGCTTTGTATCTCAATGGGTCACACACAGCATAGTAACGATCAATGGAAATGAAGGACAAGTGGAAAATGGATGCCGAGCTAAGCATAATATCTGTGCTAGTGTGAATTTTACAGAAGATTTCTCCAAAAAACCAACAGTGCTCAACAGATCTCACCATGCTATAAGGCATGACAAGGCACCCCAACAGAAAGTCCACAGTTGCCATGGAATGAATAAGCCAATTTGTGGGAGTATGAAGTTGTTTGAAGTGTAATATGGAAATAATAACTATCAGATTGCCAACCAGAGTAGTCAGAATTATGAGTGCCATTAAACTGTACAGGGATGCACGGACATCACTTGACCAGTTGCTGTTGACACAGGAAATATTAATTATATTGTGGCAAAGTGGCATCATTCCTGAGAACAATCCACTGGTTTATTTTTCCTCTGTGTGTAGAGTAATCTTTCTCCCAAATCCATAATCAGGTTAGAGTTCCTTCACCTTTCATCATTATTTGCACGTATCTATCCCAGAAACCTGGGAGGAGAAAAAAGAAAAAAAAATTCAGTGATCAGCAATTGATTCCTCCACACATCTAACACATTCACCTATTTTTGTTGAAGTATAACTATTTGGGAAGGAGCTTTATTTCCAAGTTTAGTTCCATAGCTTAATAAAATTTTTAACATATAGTTGGAGCTGGACATTATGCTTAAATATGAAGCCAGATTATTAGGTTGACCTATGCAATATTGCCACATTTATAAGTCAGAGGAAAGTCAAGTGATATTATCTTGTTTTAATCTATGGAAATATTCTTTGTCCATAGGAAGCCAGAATCTAGTGTCCTTTATGTATCTAAAGGGCATATATAGATTGCCAAAAAGGTTAGGATTAAAATATTTCAGTGGGAAAAAAGAAATACTTTAAATGAGCCTCTTGTACAGAATTATATAGGGTCATTATGAGTCAGACTCTACTTGACAGCCCCTAACAACATATACCTACTTTTATACTTGTTCATATCTAAGATCTTTGTTATACAATTGATTGTTTTGGAAGAAACTTGCCTACCTATATATCCAGTTTGCAAAACATTTCTGTATATATTTCATGCATTATTTCATTTAACACTTTATTTCATATAACATTATCAAAATCATGCCTTATAAAGAACACATGGCATATTTGGGTAGCTTCATTTTTCAAGCAAGAAATTGAGACTTAATTAATAGAATATGGTGATTGTGGAGAGATGGAATGCTGCAAGTTGAGAGCCAAAATCACCTCAGGCTGTGTTAGTCCCTTTAATGGCCATTTATTTTCTATCTCTATGTCCGACCTAACATCCTCATGCTGTTTGTTAAAACTCACATACTTAATTACTAAGCCTAGCACACCTCTAGTTTCTACGAACCCCAAATCTAAGAATGCTGTAACATCTGAGATCTGTTGAAGAGCTTTTCCACTTTGCTGCCATCCACCTACTTGTTGCCTCTACCTATGCAGTTGTCAAATGTATTGATTTATAACTTTCTTTTTTCTTTGGGTATAAACGATCATGTAATCTCTTTCACAGTGGAACACACCATTCCAGGTACTTTGAATCTGTTTTACTGCACCATAGTCTTTAAAATTTGGCTCAGAAAAATAAATCTTATTCAGGGTAATTATTTTCTGTTGACTCTCCCATTAACATAATGTCCTCAAGAATCCTACTCCATTTCCCTGTTAATTCTCATTCTCTCTGTCTCTTACATGACTATTTCATGCCTCCTTCTTCCTTCTTTGTTTTATTTCTGCAGTGATGGTGCCCAAACCCAGGGCTTCACATATGCTAGAAAAGCATGCTAAGCTATATCCCTAGCCTTCTTTTCTCCTTGAATCTCAAATACCTTCTTTCATTTTCGCTCTGAGTTAAAGACCTTGCATCCCTTTCACTGAGAAAATAGATGAAATCAGAAAAGAAGGTCCACCTTGCTATTTCCACATCTACCTACCAGCCTACAGCAGTTCACACATTCAGCCTACCGTCTTATTACTACAAACTCCTACAAATGAATTGAGTCTCTCATCTTAGGCCATCCCCCCTTCTGCTGTCTGCCCATTTCTTCATGCCCATTCAAAGACCTATCCTCCAATTCTCTTCTGTACCCTGCCTCTTCAGTGATTGCCTTCTTAATTGTTTTAAGTCAAAATCTCCTTCAAATGACCACTTATTTCTCCCATTTATTAGGAAAAATAAAATACTTTGAAAAGAATCATTTATACTCCCAGTCTCTAATTTCTCTCTTCCTATCCACTTGAATCTACTCTCATAAGATTTTGGGTCATCAACATTCTACCAAAACAGATCGTAACCAAGTTATTCTAGATTACTAAACATAGTGGTAAATTCTCAGATCCCATCTTGCCTGGACTCTCAGCTCCTTCTTCAAAATAGTTCCTTCTCTTGGTTCCTAGCTCAGTGGGTAGAGCGCTGTGCTGCAGTCTCTGAGGACCTGAGTTCAATTCCCAGCACCGCAAAAATGGGAGAAGGGCCTGGCAATCCACTCCCAAGGCAATCCCGAAGCACTCAGCCATTGAAAACCCTATGAGGGTCGCTATGAGTCGGGTACCGACTCGACAGCACCTAACAACAACAATAACTTGGTTCCTAGGTCAGCCCCTCCCCTTTGTACCTCTGCTATCTCACAGGCTGCTATTTTCAGTCACTGTGATTGGTTCTTCATTTCACCTGCCCTATGGCTCAGTCCTTTGCTGCTTTCCCTCCTAAAACTACTCCCTAGGTGATTTCTTGCTGTCTTGTGGCTTTAAATTAATCTATATTCTTATGAGTCTCAAATTACCTCTATCCTTGACCTCCTTCCTGAACTTCAAACTAATATTTTCTGCTTGTTAGAAGATACCGCTGCTGCTGCTGCTGCTGCTGCTCCTTCCTCTTCTTCTTCTTCTTCTTCTTCTTCTTCTTCTTCTTCTTCTTCTTCTTCTTCTTCTCCTTCTCCTTCTCCTTCTCCTTCTCCTTCTCCTTCTCCTTCTCCTTCTTCTTCTTCTTCTTCTTTTCCGGTACTGGGGCCTGAACCCAGGACCCATGCTTGCATGCTCTGCAAGTGCTGGACCACTGAGCTGCACCCCCAGCACATATTTTTATCTTTTGAAACAGGGTCTTGATAAGTTATGCAGACTGCCTCTGGTCTCGAATTTGGGATCTTCCTGTCTCAGCCTCCCAAGCTGCTGGGATTACAGACGTGCACCACCTCCCCCAGCAAGATACCACTTCTTAACATGCCTAAGTCAAGCCCTTGATCTCCTTCATAACATGTGCCTCGCTCCTTCTCCTCCCTGCACATCTAGAAAATGGCAGCTTCACCTTGAAAGTTCTTCCCCTAAAACCTTGAAGGAATTCTTTTCTCTTATACTCAACAATATATCCAGTCCATCAGTAAATTATCTTGGCTCTCCACTGAAAATATATCTAGACTCAGACCACTCATTATTTCCATTATGATCTTTTTGGTCCAAGCCACCAACAACTGCCAGATTGTTCTAATATTCTTCCCACACACCTGGTTTCTCTTGTGTCCCCCAAAACAGGATTCCCAGCCCAGGAGCCAAAATGATAGCAGGAGTACACATATTTTCAATGTAAATTCTCCCTGAGTAGTGATACAATATAAAAGGGCAGTAGCACAAAATATATTGTCAGACCTAATACTGGGACCCTGGCAGCTGTGGGCCAATGTCGGAAGTTGGAAGCCAAGGGAGAGTGCACAGTGACAGGCTGCATCTGCTTCTGTCTTGTGATAAGACCAGACTTGTGATGAAATATCCCCCAGAACTTGACCTCATCCTACAGTGTGTACATGTGAGGTTGAGCCTGCTGATCTGTAATCTACTTAGAGTTATCAAGCTCTATATACTTCCAATTATGAGTGATTATTTTAACATGAATGAGCTAACACTGCTATTCTTATAAACAAGGCAGCAAAGGCAGTTATAAACTTGGAATTCTATGATTTTTCCAAGCTAGGTGATTTATTTTCCCCAGTTGGTGTTCAGAGTACAGGTTCTGTGAAATAATTTTGGCCTTATAAGTGAAAACAAAGAAAGGAGTGATTGATATATGAGATTTTCATTGATGAAAGTATAAATAAAGCTTCCAAATTTCAGGCACAATTGCTTTTTAGGAAGACAACCTTGCTGGGCTAGAGACATATAAGGTAAAAGGATACTAGCAGCCCTTTAAGAAAACCATAGAATGCCCAGCCGTTGCACTAGTGCAGAACCTATTACCAGCTATAGGTACTGGTGTGTCTTTCCTGATGCGCAAGCCAAATAAATAGACAGAAGCTGTCTCCAAGGAGAAAATACGGAGTAGTTAACTACCCTGAGGATTCAGCATAGGACTCATATGATACCTTAAAGGAAACCAAGAACAAACAAATACCCTTGACTCAGAAAGAAGCCTCCTTATATTAAGTTAAATCCAATGTACATAATGGAGAATTTCCTTCTTTATGTACAAAAAATGTAAAGAAAAAATGTGCTTCAGTTTTTCAAATTTCACAGCTTTCCATGGATGAAAAATCACATGTGAAGCAAATTATTTAAAAATATACAACTTTTCAAGCTTTCTCTTACTAAAGCAGCTATTAAGTAACAAATTACAGAAACCAAGTTTATCTTTGTGCTAACCACTTAAATTTTAATTTATGAATAAGAACCAAACCATTGATGAGTCTCATAACCTTTAGCATTCTCCCCACAAAGACTACTACTCCAGGCTTGTGGTTGGTCTGTGGGGTCTGCTGTGGCTGTTGAGTTTATGCAGACCTACCTCCTCTGGAAAGAGTGGACAGGGCCAGTGGATGAGCTGACAGCAGAAATGCCACCTTTGCAACAAGGCTTCTACATCTGTCTCCTATACACCTGCTGCTGGCTAAAGCCCACTGCTATTCTATGACAGGTGATGGTTGACAGGGACAGATGACGCAAATATTAAAATGTGAGAAAGATAAGCCGATAATAAATCTTTCTGAAACAAGCTAACAATATGCAATCAATATAGCTGGGAGGTGCTTTTATTCTGAACCATCAGCAGAAGTGAACTGTGAGCAAGCTAAATAGAGAAGGTAAATATTACCATTACTTTAAAAATAACTCCAGGAAGTGGGGTGCAGTAGCACACACCTGTAATCCCAGTGACTCAGGAGGTGGAGGCAGGAGGATTGCCATTTTGAAGCCAGGGACAGTCTGTGTAACTTAGCAAGAACCTGTCTCAAAATAAAAAAATATTAAAGGGGCTGGGGTGCCTCTAGGTGGCAGAGAACATGCAAAAGTATACACGGGGCCCTGGATTCAGTCCTCCAGGACCTAAAAAAAATAAAAATATTTAAAATAATAAAAATAAATAAAAATAACTCCAGGCATGGGCCACCCATAATTACAGCCACAAGTGTTAACAGTATATAAATAGAAACGCATTTATTAAGCCTGCCTTAATTGTTGATTGATTTGAAAGAAAACCACTCTATTAGACATCTGTACACTTAAAAAACAAACTCATTTTTGAAGCAGATGGGCATATACCCACCAAATTAATTTTTAAAAATTAGAATGTATGTAAGTCTAATAACATTTTATAATTAGAAAATACTTTACCAAAAATACGTACAATGTATCAGTTAGTTTTTTTTTTAAAAAGAAAGTACTTTAAAGCATTGGCTTTCAAACTTGTTTAAAAACCACAACCTATGGGAAGAAAAATATTTTGTATACTAACTCAGTAAATATGTAGGCATGCCTCCATAATAGAAACAGAAGTTTCCATTAAAAATACCCTTTCTTTAACTTACTCTGATATTTTCTATTTTATTTTGTCCTTCTTTGGAGGGGGGCTATTAAGACAGGAGTTCACTACACAGCCTAGGCTGATCTCAAACTCCCAATCCTCATGTCTCTGTCTCTGAAGTACTATGATTACAGGCATGTGCACCATACTCAGTAATATCTTATATTTTTTGACTAATGGGATTTAATACCAATAATGTTATTAACCACAATTAGGAAAACCATAAACTTTGTAAGCTGATGAAAGTGTAACCGAAAGTGCTGTAATAGTTATACAACGGAAAAAGCAAATGCTGTATTACTCTGTACCCCACAAACATTTATCATTAAAGGGAAAAAAATGAAAAAAGAAAGGAAAGAAAGAAAGAAAGAAGAAAGAAAGACAGAAGAAAGAAAGAAAGAAAGAAGACCTTGTCTTAAAGGTTATACAGTCACACATATTTATCCCATTAGATTTAATTCCAATATGTAAAATTTCCAAAATGACCCTCTTCTTATATGTGGAGTTAGTGCCTTTAATATAGCTAAATAAATATCTGGAAATGCAGTTTCTCATATATTGGTATCTGTTATTTTGCAACAGGAAATCATAAGATTGTTGTGATAGATTGCTTTCCAATTCTTCACTCTCCTAACATCCATACCCTTGACTTTGCTTTCCAATTCTTCACTCTCCTAACATCCACACCCTTGACTTTGCTGCATTGGAAGTAGAAGTTCCTCTTCCTTACCCTTTGTCTTTTGTTTGATATATATATATATATATATATATATATATATGTATGTATATATATATGTATGTATATATATATGTATGTATATATATATGTATGTATATATATAT
>VMDO01008093.1:13899-71590 GCA_007922755.1 Pedetes capensis | reverse complement strand
CCCAGTGCCATGATGTCTACCTATAATCCTGCAACTCAGGAGACTGAGGCAGGAGGATTGCCAAGTTCAAGGCCAGAGGCTGCCTATGCAAATTAGTGAGGCCCTGTCTTGAGAAAAAAATTAAAAAGAAGCTCAGTAGTAGAGCACTTGCATAGTGTGCATGAGGCCCTGGGTTCAACCATCTAGTACTGCAAAATTAATTAATTATGAATGTGAACAGGAATGAAAATGTACCTGTTCCAAATCTAGTCCTTGAGAGGACTCATGTGTTTATGAATGTCTTCCGTGACATTACTATGAGAAAACTATACCCCAGCTATCCCACTTGTCCAAAAAGGATGACAGACACATGGAACAGACTGGGACACAAAGGTATGCAGCACATGGCAGAGACACCTTAGCTGACCCCACAGATTCCTAAGCATAATTAGTTACTATTTTGAGCTACAAAGTTTCATGCACGAATTGTTATACAGCATTACCATGGCAATAACAAACTGAATCAATTATATTTCTAAAAGAAGCCACTGAGATCTATTATACCATTCTGCCTTGGGATCACCAGCAAAAAATTGACTCTTAGTCACCTTGTCCGTCAATGTGACAAAATGCCTGATCTTAAGAAACTTATAGGAGGAAAGATTTATTGGAGCTCACAGTTTAGAACAATAGTCTCTAACCTTTTGGCACCAGGGACCAACTTTGTGGAAGACAAGTTTTCCACAGACTGGGAAGGAAGTGGAGCAAGAGGAGTAGCCAGGAGGATGGTTTGGGGGTGATTCAAGATAGTAATGCAAGCAATAGGGAGTAGCTGTAAACACAGATGAAGCTTTGCTTGCTGACCCACCACTTACCTCATGCTGTGCAGCCGGGTTCCTTACAGGTCACAGACGGCTACTGGTCTGAAGCCCAGGGTTTGGGGTTCCCTGGTTTCAAGAATGCCAGTCCAGAGAGATGGGAAGGCATGAAGGCAGGGCAAGCATGGCGACCAAAGAGGCAGTGAGACCTTTGGCACAGGACTTCCTCACATCATGGCAGTCAGGATCAAAGAGAGCTATTGGAACTGGAGCCCTACATAAAACCTCCAAAGGCCCACCCCCAGTGACCTACTTCTGCAAAGGTAGATCCCAGGTCCCAAAGCTCCATAGCCTCCCAGGGACAGGATCATAAGCTGGGGACCAAATATCCAAACACGGGACCTTTGAGGGACATTTTAGATGCAAACCATAACACCTTGATGCTCCATAATGGGTCACTTGTGATCTAAACAGCCATTATTAAAAGGAGTCATAGCAAAGTCAAAAAGTCATAAAATGATTTTACACTTTATTAATTGAAATTGTCCTTTTACTAAGTCAATATAACTTCTTCAAAAACTTTTAGATGCAAAAGATTGGCTCAAGAAATAATACCCAATTTTGGTATTAACAGTGCATAGAAGCATTGTCTTTCTGATAATGAGTTCAATGTTTGCCTGAATCATGCAGGAACTGTCATTCGGTGAATGAGTTTTCTTTGCAAACAAGCACAACATCTCATGAGTTGGAGTATGTTAAGCTCTCAGAAATTAGGGATCTGGTCTAATTTGTACACTATGCCTTCCTGTTGCCTGAATCAATGTCTGATAAACCATAGGTGCTCAATAAATATTGGCTGACTGAAAGAGGTTGAATTACTGAACAAATTAGTTTTTCATTTTTTAAAGCTTTTAAATCAAAGTGTTCCCACTGTTATGAAACTTCCATAGTTCCACTGGTATTGACTACCAAGCTTCACTGAAAGTTAATCTTTTCATTTGATGTCCTCTTCTTTCTCTTAAATGGGAAGTTAAATTGGCTAAAGATGATTCCTCCTTCCAGGAACACATAGACACACAACAGATACTTGCAGTATAACAGAAGGATTGATAAGTGGAAATAGCAAGGTTGTGCTATGAGAGCATGGAAGAGAAACCTGGAAATTGCATGTGAAGCCAGGATGAACTTCACACATGAGACCGCATGAAGCTGAGTCTGGAAAGAAGGTCCCCGACTACACAAAACCACAACGTGTATTTCAATAGAGAAACACGTGGCAAAAGTTTCTACTTAAACCTTTAGTAACAATCAGACTTTAAGGTTTTGTTCTTATTCCAGTATCTTTTTTTCTCAACAGAAGTGCAATGAGTACATTCAAAACAAAGCTTCTCCTTTCAGTTAAGCACACTCCTCAAAAATTATAAATTATAAAATTATAAGCAGACTCCTCAAAAGTTATAAAAGCTAAAAAATACTTAATCCTCACTATCCAAGTTCAATGAATTAATCAATGCCAAGCTAATGATTTGCTGTATCCATGCTGCCTCATTTACAAAGAATAAAATTGTCTTGATTTCTGATTCAAGTAACAATATCATTTTTATAAATGGTATGTTTCTATGGACATGTTAATGGCATTTTATAAACATATCTTTAAAAACTATTTCTATGTGAATAATGATACTAATTGAATACTAGCCACAAAAGTAATTATTCCGAGTGCCTAAACATTCTCACATAAAAAATGGAATAGGTATCATTATTCCCACTTTACAGACTATGATAAATATGGGAGAGCTTAAGTGGCTTTTCAAATGTCATATTACTGTTAAATTACAAGCCAGAACCAAGTTAATGTCTGTCTAATGCCCAAACTAATTCTGCTAAAGATGATTCTCTACTGCCTCCAGAGACTGGCTTTTAAACATTTAAGCAGCTGGTCATTGAAAAAGATAATTGTGATGCCACATATCCACTTAAATAGAGGAAGAAATTTTTTGGAAAAGGACTGCGTAGAGGGTGGAGGAAGTTAGTAAAGACAATTATTCACAGTACTATTGTTGCTTTCTATTTACATTTGTTCCATATGAAGAAGAGGTCTTTAAGAAAAGTGAGAATAAATCCCTGCACTGGCATAGGCCAGAACAATTGTTCTCAACTTGAGGAGAGGGGCGTCATGCAACATATAGAGACATTTTCAGTTGTTACAACTAAGGAAAGTACTGTCACTATGGAGGGGCCAGAAATTCTGCTGAACACAAAAGGAACGGACAGAAACTCTGAGTTAAAACAATGCCAGGTGGGAAAGGAGGAGCAGCCAGCATAAATAAAACTTGTGAAATTTAAGATAGTTAAAGGAAGATGAGAAATAGAGTAGTAGCTGGAATAGATGAGAAGTAGGGAAGAGTAACAGCAAATACAAATTAAAAATAAGAGGCTTAATTCTCCCTGTGGAAAATAGGGGAAGAGATTTCCTCCTTCCCTCTGGAATGGGATTGACAAACCAATAATGGTAATGTTCAGAAAGAATTGCCCCACACAGTTAATCTGGGCCTGGTGTACATTCCTGTAATCCAAGCACTGGGAGGCTGAGTCAGGAGGACTGGTGTGAGTTCAAAGGCAGCCTGGGCTACATAGCAGTATCAGGTCAGCCTGGGCTACACAGTGAGACCCTATCTCATAAAACAAAAAAAACAAAAAATAAACAATATAAAAAAAGAATGTCCCCATTTTTAGAACACTTACTTTAAGCAACTTGGACTTGTATTGTCTTTCCCTGTTTCTTTGAAATATATGTAAATCGTGTTCAAACTTAAGTCTGCCTCTTGACAGCTTTAGGACCAGGAATGCCTTTCTCAAAGACCTTGAGACTATCTCTGGATGTGTAAACACTGAGGAATGCAGCACTCCCGGGTCCCAGTTTCTGTGGAATATTAGGAACTGCTCCTCAGCAGGACATCTTTGTAAGCTTCAAAATTTACTTTAGTCATAAGAAGAGGTTATAAGAAGAGTTTTCCTTTAGTTAAAGCCAGTTGCCTAAGACAGAGGGTCATCCTAACTACCAGTGAATTTTAGATGAATTATATGTGACAAATGGTGCTGTGTAGTCCTCTTATTTAAAGACTAGGTGGTAGTTTATCCTGAGAAAATGTGTAGTAATCAGACTTCTGCATAGAAACATAACTAACATGATGTAATTATAGTCTAATCTCTGATATAATGGCATTGGTAGTAGAAGATGGGGCCTTTGAGAAATGATTATCATAAGAGTAGAGACTTCATGAATGATACAAGTCGATTAGTTCCCTTACAAAGGACTGAAGAGAACAGAGTTTTCCCCCTTCCACCATGTGAGGAGTCAGAGAGAAAGTGCCATCTATAAAACAAGAAGTGATCCTCACCAGATATGGAATCTACAGGTACCTGATCCTGGTCTTTCAGCACCTAGAACTGTGAGAGGAAAATTCCTGCTCTTCATAAGCCACATGGTCTGTAGTATTTTTTAGAGCAGTAACAACAGTTTAATATGGTTACACACACACACACACAAGCACACACACGGGGAAAGAGAGATTGAGAGACTGATTTAGTATGAAGAATTGGTCATGCAATTATGGAGGCCAACAAGTTCTAGGATTTGCAAGACAAGCTGGCAAGCTGAAAACATAGGAGAATGGGAGAGGCAGCTCCAATTCCAAGACTGGCAGACTCCAGACTCACAAAGAAAAATCCAGTGTCTCAGTTTAAATGCAGGAAGACTCCTCTCTTAGTTGGAGGAAGATCAGGCCTTCAACTGATTGGATGAGCCCCACCTTATTAAGGAAGGCACCCTACTGTACTCAATCTATTGATTTAAGTGTTGATCTTATTCTAAAACACCCTCACAGAAATGCCCCAAATAATATTTGCCTAAATATCTTGGTACCCCATGGCCTAATCAAGTTGACACATAAAATTAGCCATCATGATATCTGAAATGGATTATATATGTTTGGTGATATATAAAAGGGTGCAATTTCTTTCTGTCTTTGCAGTCTCTTAGAAGATTGCCTGTGATGTGCATCACAGAATAAAATTAATTTCTTTCTCTTCCACCTTTATGGAGTGGTTTTCTGGGTTTGGGGGGATAAATTGTTTTGGATTATATTTCCATGGTAGAAGTATTTGTTAATTTGATTAGAGTAAATGTGAAAGGCCTTGTCAACCACAATGGTAAAGCAGGAAGACAGAAAGAGTGAAGATCAAAGGAGAGATATTTGGTGAAATACAGGCTCAGGCAGGTGGAAGGTAATAGGTTAAGAAATATGGGAGGCTGTGAGCCTGGTAAAGAAGGGGAATTGTCATTTTTGCTCTTCCTCCTCTTCCTAATGATGTTAATTTCTAGGGATGCCATAATAAAATACCATGGAGGTGGCTTAAAAAACAGAAATTTCTTTTATTTATTTTTTGGGGTATTTTATCTTTATTCCTTCTTTGAGAAATTTATTTTCTTACAGTTCTGGAGACTGGATGTCCAATATCATGGTATGAACAGGTTTGATCTTTCCTGAGGTCTCTCAGTTTGTAGATAGGTACTGTTTCACTGCATCCTTTGAATATCCCTGGCATTTCTTGTGTATCCACAAGGGAAAGAAAGAGGAGGAAGAGGAGGAGGAGGAGGAGGAGCAGCAGCAGGAGGAAGAGGAGGAGGAGGAGGAGAAACTACACCTTGGACTTAAATTCCTTATTGAACTTGAACCTCTGCCCCAGATATATTCAGATGGACCTACAGAGGGCGTCTTCTACACATTTTCACAGAACATTTGGTTTTATGCTGGGTTCTTCTCTCCTGCAAAAGCTCCAGAATGGAATGAACAACTATGAAGCAACTTTATCTTTTCCACCATTTTTTCCCCTATAGAAAAGATTGACAGAAACTAGGGCAACAACTGATGATGGCTTTCCCACAGTGTGTCACTCAAGTGCTTCTTGTGCATCTTAGAGACTCTTAGAGGCAAAACTTGAATATACTGCTTGTGCTGGCACAGCCTGACCGTGGGTGTTATCATAATAATACAGAGGAATAATAAGCAAGAAGAGGAAGAGGGTAGGAGGAAGACAGGACAAAGCAGAGAAAGAAGAAGGAAATGTAGAAGTAAAAGGAGACACAAAAGAAAAAAGAGACAGAGAAAGGAGGAAGAGGACAATAAAGAACTTTTATTGACCTTTCACCAATTACTAGGCTAAAGGCATTACATGAAATCTCAAGGTTTTTCCTACAATGACTTTAAAATAACAGATATTGTTTTCACCATTGCTTTATAAAAAAAAGGAACTGAGAATTACATAAATTACTACTAAGGAACAGCAAAGGAGTTTGATTCCAGATTTGTCTGACTTCAGAGTTCTATCTCCTAACTGCCATCAAGAATTTGGAGGAAAAAATCAAAGGGTTTTCCCTTCTCTATAGCTTTTTCCCACAGATCCTCCAAAAATCTGGATAGGGAAAACTGAGATTAGCACATTAATGAGAACTTCACATAACACCTATCTATTGATAGGTGGGCAGGGGAGTCTTATTAAATACGTATTAGGCAGATGAGATGGGAGAAGGATATGACAATCCACTCCCAGGGCAATCCCAAAACAGGCAGCCATTGAAAACACTGTGAGGGTCGCTGTGAGTCAGGTACAATTCGACAGCACCTAGCAACAACAACACCAGGCAGATGAGATGACCTGCAGCCGTACCACTGTGGCGTCTGATCCCATCACAGCTTGGAAGCTAAGCAGGGTCAGGCCTGGTTAGTACTTCGATGGGAGACCACCTGGGAATACCAGGTGCTGTAGGCTTGGAAGATGGGCCCAACAACCCACTCCCAAAGCCAATATGCCATTGAAAACCCTATGAATAGCAGATAAACAATAACAATATTGTTTCACCTTTTGTACATAAGGTCACTATGAGTTGGATATTGACTTGGCAGCACCTAACAACAACAACAAAGCAGATGAGATAGCATGCAGCCATACCATTGTGACATGTGATCCCTTCAGATCTCAGACTAAGCAGGATCTGATCTAGTTAGTACTTGGATAGAAGACTGCCTGAGAACACAAGGTGCTGTAGGCTTTGGAGAAGGACCTGACAACTCACTCCCAAAATATAATCATTGAAAAGCCTATGAATAGTAGAGAAGCATTGACCATAGTGTTTCATCAATTTTACATAGGGTTACTATGAGCCAGACACTGACTCAACTACACCTAACACCAACAAAGGCATATGAGATAATACACAAATTATAATTTTCAAACATTTTCAAAATACTGTTTGTAATTGTCTTAATCACTAAGATTATTACAATGTATTTTAGTAGCAATCTCTGAAGATAATTTTAACATCTTTTCCTGTTAAAATTAAGTTATATGTATGTACTTAGGAAGCTGTCTTCAGACTATTATAGTTCCTTTCTCTAGTGTTTTATAATTGTTCTCTATAACAACTAGTTGCCTAGTACTGACATTGGGCTTTTCAATTAATTTTTGCTTATTTTCCAACAGCAAACAAACCTTTGGTTAATTGTTTATGGTAGAACAAGATGAAATTTTACTGTAGTCAGGAAGAAGAAGTCAGCTGCTTTCATTAAATCAACATCATAATCTGTTAAAATGGCATTTTTGTGATACTAATATTTTAGAAACTCAATTCAAAGTTTATCCAATTAACATGTCTACCATGTATTGTGCCCAAACATTAACTACTTATCAACTAATTTACCACCATAGTGACAGGTGGGCCCTATTTGCTTTGGCATGATGTCAACATTTCTTGAAAGTATTTGATGGCTAAGCAGCTGTCCATGCCAAAAGCTTTTACTGTATTTCTGTGGCTGAATCACCATAGAGAACAATTTCAAAATAGAAGATTAAAAAAACCTACTCCTCTGTTTATTGGTCCTTCTAAATTTACCTCTCATGTCTGAAAAATTCCCATTCTTTACATTGACGGTTTTCTTGGAATGACTCAAGGAAAATTTGTTTTCTCTGCACCATGTCAACAGATATGATCAATTAACTCCGATCTTCATTGCATGTATGTGCATTGTTGTTAGGTGTTGTCGAGTCAGGTCTGACTCATAGCAACCATATGTACACCTGAACGAAACACTCCCTGACACTGTGCCATGTCTGACACTATGTCAGTGTTTCTCTGCTATTCATAGGGTTTTCAATGGTGATTGTTTCAGGAACAGATTGCCAGGTCCTTCTCCCCCATATATGTATATCTTAAAATTAATCATATACTTTTACCTTAGCCCTCACCTTGCCTTTTCTCAATGTCTTCAGTGACTAAAGCTACAAAATTAACAGTGAGAAATGTGACTTATCCCTCTTATAAAGGTAAGGATGCAACTGAAATATGGCAGTAAACTGTAATCCCAGTGACTAGGAAACACATGCCCATAATCCCAGTGACTAAGCAAGGCAGAGGCAGGAGGATTTCAGGTTCAAGGCCAGAGGCAGTCTGTGTAACTTAGTGAAACTCTGTCTCAAGATGAAAAAATAAAAAGATGAAGCCATGTATTCATCTCAGTGGTAGAGCACTTGCAAAATATGTGCAAGGCCCTGGATTCAGCCCTCCAGTACTGCCAAAAAAAATAAAAAGAGAGAAAAGAAATATGGCATTAGTAATAATTGAGCAAGAAATCCATGCCCAATACTTAAATTGGACAGGATTTACATTGAGTCCTTCAGGAAGGTTTAGCATAGTCTAACATGACTGTGTAAATAGTAGCAACCTAAAGTGATAGAGAAAACATTGGACATGAAGTTAAAAGATTCTGGCTATGGATTTGGTACACATGGTAGAAGATTTGAACATTTCACTTTACTTCCTAAGTCAAAATGGAGAGAAAATGTACTACTTTGTGGAAAATAAGAAAATGTATATTAAAAATATTTATAAACCATACAGCATATACACAAAATATCAATGGTACCTTTACATTCTCTGGGCTAGAAGATAGAAGTAAAACTCCTTCAAATCAAAGGGAATGGGTATATCAATCTGACTTTAGCCTTATGCCTGCAGCTGTAGCCCTGTGGCATCTGATCCCGTCAGATCTCGGAAGCTAAGCAGGGTCGGGCCTGGTTAGTACTTGGATGGGAGACTGCCTGGGAACACCAGAAGCTGTAGGCTTGGGAGAAGGACCTGGCAACCCCCTCCCAAAAATCAATCTGCCATTGAAAACCCTATGAACAGCAGAGAAGCACTGACAATAGTGTTTCCCCTGTTGTACAGAGGGTCGCTGTGAGTCGGATACTGACTCGACGGCACCTAACAACAACAACAACAATTAGCCTTATACTTGAAGAAAAGGTAGTATTTGCTTAATCGGCATGTATATGGACTGACAACAAAGTAATGAAACAAAAGGAAAGGAATTTAATGTTAGGATAGAGAATAAGAGGATGAAAACTACAACCTGGTGATTCATAGGAGGCATTAATCATTTAATTAGTGATATCTATATGATAAAATTGAAGAAGAATATAAGATACATGTGTTTGAAACATTTAAATTCAATAATAGTGTTAGCTAATGTTCATCAATACTAATGAATCTCTTTCTTTTCCTAGTTGGACAAGAAAATTACACTTCCTACCCCACACCTAACTCCCACGTGTCTGTCAGTTTGTAGTACTGTGAGGGCTTGTGTGTTGCTGTGACCCTGAAAGCTATGTCATTGGTATTAAAGATACCAACAGTGTCATTCATGGTGGACAGGTTTCAACTGACCTCCAGACTAAGACAGACGAGGGAGAATGACCTGGCAGCCCTCTCCTGAAAAAAATTAGCCTTGAAAACCCTATGAATAGTAGAAAAACACTGTCAGATATAGTGCTAGAAAATGAGCCTCTCAGAATGGAAGGCACTCACAAGATGACTGGGAAAGGGTTGACTCCTCAAAGTAGAGTTGACCTTAATGACAGGAATAGAGTAAAATCCCAGGGACCTCCCTTTGCTAATGTAGTATGACTCAAACTGAGGAGAAACAACTGTAAATATCCATTAATAATTGGGATGTGGAATATACATAGTATGAATCTAGGAAAATTATAAATCATCAAAAAGGAAATGCATCAATATTCTAGGCATCAGTAAGCAAAAATGGACCATTTTGAATCAGATAATCACATGGTCTACTAAACTGAGAATTACAGCTTAAAGAGAAATGGGGTTGCATTCATCATCAGAAAAGACATTTCAAGATCTGTCCTGAAGTACAATGCTGTCAGTGATAGAATAATATCCACACATCTATAAGGAAGGACAGTTAATATCACTATCAAATTCATGCACCAACCACCAAGGCTACAAACGAAGATAAGAAAGATTTTTACCAGTTTTGGCAATCTGAAATTGATCTAACATGCAATCAGGATATAGCGATAATTACTGGTGACTGGAATGCAAAAATTGGAAACAAAGAAGAAGGCTCAGTAGTTGGAAAATAGGGCCTTGGTGACAGAAATGATGCTGGAGATCATATGATAGAATTTTGTTAGACCAATGACCTTTTCATGGCAAATACATTTTTTCACCAAAATAAACAGTGACTATACACGTGAAATTTACCAGATGGAACTTACAAGAACTTACATTTGTGGGAAAAGATAATGGAAATCCTCAATATCAAAAGTCAAAACAAGAACAGGTACTAATTGTGGATTAGACCATCAACTTCTCATATGCAGGTTTAAACTGAAACTGAAGAAAATTAGAAATAGTGTACAAGAGCCAATGTATGACCCTGAATATATCCCTCCTGAGTTCAGAGACCATCTCAAGAACAGATTTGAAGTGTAAGACACTAATGATCAAACTATATGAGTTGTGGCACAATATCAAAGACATCATTCATGAGGAAAGCAAAAGTTTATTTAAAAGACAGGAAAAAAAGAAAAGACCAAATTACATGTCAAAAGAGACTCTGAAACTTGCCCTTGAACATTGTGCAGCTAAAGCAAAAGGAAGACAAGATAAACTTAAAGAATTAAATAGATTTCAAAGAATAGCACAACAAGTCAAAATCAAATATTATGACATGTGCAAAGAGGTGGAGACAGAAAACCAAAAAGGAAGAACACACTCTGTTTTTCTCAAACTTAAAGAATTAAAGAAAAAAATTCAAACCTCAAGGGGCAGTAGCGAAGGATTCTACAAGGAAAATATTAAACAATGCAGGAAACATCAAAAGAAGATGGAAAGAATACACAGGGTTATTATGCCAAAAAGAATTGGTGGATGATCAACCCTTTCAAAAGGTTACACATGATAAGGATCTAATGGTACTGAAGGAATAAGTGGAAGCTGCCTTGAAGGAATTGGTGAAACAAGGCTCCAGGAATTGATGGAATACCAATTGAGATGTTTTAACAAACAGATGCAGCACCAAAGTGCTCACTTATTTATGCCAAGTGATTTGGAATAAAGATACCTTGCCAAGTGACTGGAAGAGATCCATATTTATGCCTATTCCCAAGAAAGGGGATCCAACCAGATGTAGAAATTATCAAATGATATCATTAATATCTCACATAAGTAAACATTTGCTAAAGATCATTCAAAAATGACTGCAGCAGTATATTAAGAGAGATCTGCCAGAAAATCAAGCTGGATTCAGAAGAAGGTGTGGAACCAGGGACATTACTGCTGATGTCAGTTGGATATGAGTCAGAAGCAGGGAATACTAGAAAGATATCTATCTATTTTTTTATTGACTACGCAAAGGCTCCTAAAGTTATTAGATTTCACCATCACGATTTGACCAGTACTGAGCTAGAAGTAGAAAGAACATCATGATGGCCAAATGCTCCCAGGATGCAGTATCCTGGAGGAGAATGAGTTTGCCTCCCGGGCTGCACTTGTTGAGAAGAACACAGCCCTCCACAAATAAACCAGTCACGTTACCCTGTCAGATGGCATTTCTGAGAGGGCTTTTGAAGGGAGCCATGATTTGTTACCTGATAGCACCACAGGCAAACAAACCTTTCTGTTGTAAGTACTTTTCTAGAAGTTTAAACAACAGCTGATTCATGAGGTTTGTTTTTTTCATCGTTTTGTTTTGTTTTAATTTTGGTTTTGCTTTTTGTCGAACTAGCGGGATGAATTTAGGACCTCATGCATACTTAGCCAGCACTGTGCCAGTGAACTGTACCCCCAGCCCCTTTTATATTTTTTGTTTTGACACAGGGTCTCACCAAGTTATGTAGGTTGCCTCTGGCCTCAAACTTGTGATCCACCTCCCAAATCGCTGGGATTACAGGTGTGCACCACCATGATCGGTTTGACTCACGATTGATTGATTGATTGATTAACTGATTTTGCAGTACTGGGAGGCTGAACCCAAGGCCTCAAGTATACTTTGCAAGTGCTCTGCCCCAGAGCTGCACCCCCAACCCTTTTTATATTTTAAATTGAGACAGAGTCTCACTGAGTTATGCAGCCTTCCTCTGGCCTCTAACCTGTGATCCTCCTGCCTCTGCCTTCTAAGTCCTTGAGATTGCAGGCACGCACCATCAAGCCCAGCTTGACTCACATTTAAATCAACATCTGGGTACAAGCATGAATTGTCATTTGTGCTTTGGCCTGTGTGTGATCATCAATGTGTGGACATACTTGTATCAGCAAGCACATTTTCTTCTCTTTTTCTTCACTCTTGCCTTTGCGGTGCTGTTTTGTGTTTGACCTCATTTAATTCCTTGTGTCTTCTTTTATTAGATTCACCAAGAACTTTGGCAGAAAAGTAAATTCTGTAAGATTTTATGTTTTATCTATAAATTATTCTGATAAAAATGGTATACACAAGTGAATTATACTGCCAAAATATTAGTTTGCAGGTTGCTTTCCTCATGTTTTAGGTTTTGGTGATAATTGCCTTCATATACAAAGTGCTATTTAGATTTAATAGGATCTATGTTTATCATTTTTATCTACTAGGTTTAATTTTAATTATACCAATTCCAGATAAGTGTGAATATTACTAGAATGCAGATTTATTTTTGTTTTGTTTGTGTTTAGAGCATGATCTCTAAGTATTACTAGTGGATGCATGATATTTTCATCATCTATGAATTTTATTGTCAGCCTGGCGTGGTGGTGCACGTCTATAATCCCAGCGGCTTGGGAGGCGGAAACACGAGGATCCCAATTTCAAGACCAGAGGCAGTCTGCGTAATTTGGCAAGACCCTGTCTCAAAAAAGAAAAAAAAAAAGGGCTGGGGGTTTGGGGCTGCAGCTCAGTGGTCCGGCACTTGCAGAGCATGTGGTTCAACCTGTAGTACTGAAAAAAAAAAAAAATTACTGTCTTTCCAAAAGCAACATGAAAATGATGTATGGCCAGTATATGGAACATACCCAGAACATCCATGGATAGAAATACGGAGGAAATGTGGGGAATGAAGGGTCAGTTTTTAATATGAGAGCCGAAACAGCTGTTTTAGGACAGCTTTTGACATTGACAGTTTCTGATTTTTTTTTTTTTCCGGTATCCTGGACATTCTGAACACTGTAAGTACTTGAGTTTTTTTCACTTGTTTAATATATATTTTTGTAGATCAGAAAACATTTGGCTGCTCTTTTTTAAAAAAATCAGTTAACTAAGTAAATATACTCACAATCTTAGGATCCTCTTCCCTTATGATGTTGTTTCATGAATTAATGATTCTGGAATCTAAATAGAATAAACCAAAAATGTTGTTGTTGTTGTTGTTGTTGTTGTTGTTGTTGTTGTTAGGTTCTGTCAAGTCGGGTCCGATTCAGCAACCCTTTATACAACAGAATGAAATACTACCTAACACTCTTCCATGCACACAATCTTTTTATGTTTGAGCCCATTGTTGCAGACATAGTTTCTTCTCATTTTGAGTTGTGCCACATCAGCAATGGGAGGTCCTAGGGCCTTTACTCAATTCCTATCATTTAGGTCAACTCTACTTTGAGGAGGCAACTTTTCCTGATTCGTGTTTTGAATGCCTTCCAGCCTGGGGGGCTCATTTTCCAACACTATATTTGACAGTGCTTCTCTACTATTTGTAGGGTTTTCAATGGCTAATTGTTTCAGGAGTGAGATGCCAGGTCCTTCTCCCTAGCCTGTCCTAGTGTGGAAGCTCAGGTGAAACCTGTCCATCATGAGCTGTCCTTCTAGTATCTGAAATACACGTGGCATAGCTTTCAGCATCACAGAAACACACAGCTCCCCACAACACTACAAGCTGACAGATATGTGGGGGATAAACCAAAAGTACAGATTATTAAATTATCTAATTTAATTATGTAAAGTGATTATAATGAAGTTCTTAGGCACTGTCCTTTTCAGATACAAATACTAGGAGTATATTTTGAGACAAAGTACTTATAGCCAAAAGCAAAGAATCTTAATGTTTTAAAATTTATGACAAATATGTACAGATATAAATCTAAATCTAAATCCTGTATTCTCTGTAATAACCAGCATCCATGATGGACCCCAATGATCCCCATCTCCCATACTCTCACCTTCCTGTGATTCTCTCCCACACTGTACTATGATTGGTCTGTGTGATCAATAGCATATATCAGAAGTGATGTCACTTCTGTGATTAGATTATAAAAGATCGTGGCTTCCATCCTAGACTCTGACTCTCTCTCTCTCTCTCTCTCTCCCTCTTTCAAATATATGTGTACATGCACACACACACATATATATGTAATACTTTTTGAGACATGTTCTCACTAAGCTATGCAGACTGCCTCTGGTCTCAAACTTGTGATCCTCCTGCCTCCACCTCCCAAGCCACTGGATTACAGGTGTGTGCCACCATGCCCAGCCTGAAATATATTCTTTAAGTAAATAATTAGCAAAGCAAACAAAGTCATTGGAAATTTTAAGGAAAACTTAGTAAGAGATGTATCATAATACATGTGGTGATGGATTCAAATTTCTTATGACAATTTTGATGTGCTTTTTAACTGTAAGTTTTATTTCTTCTCCATAAAACACTTGTGACACTCACTTGGCACAAACAGTTCAGTTCCAAGAAAGCCAATGTTCAAACACAATTTTTAGATTTACCTTAATCAATATCATATTAAGCTTGCATTATCTTGTGTATGAGTTTGTCTAAATAAAGAGAAGTGACCATTAGTCATTCACTTATGCCAGAGGCTACTATAAGCAAAATCCTAGACCAATCTTTTCTTACCCATAATTTTTTAAATTATCCTAAATAGAAGAGAAAATGTAAATATTCTACCAACATAATGAGTACACAATAGGTGCTATCACTATTAGCATTATTCCTAGTGCATGTGCTGTGAGGTCTGTCGAAGCATCTGATAGCCGGTCCTTCTCATACACCCTCCCAAACAGAGTGACTGTCAAGACAGGTCCAGATGTTGGCTTCAGGCTAAACAAGCGTCCGTCACTTGATACCTAATTAAAACACAGAAAAATAGACAAGGTCTACCTTTAAGTTATACAGTCACATAACACATTTTAACATTTAATAGGATTAGATGAAAGAAAATAAACAGTGGACAAATTTTGTTCTATTAAAATAGTCTGAAGAGCCAGGGATATAACACAAGGCCCTGAGTTTGATCCCTAGCAACAACAACAAAAAGGCAATCTTGAAATATTTGAACTGTTGCAGCACATAATAAAAAAAATAATAAAGCTATAGAACTAGCAATTATTGAAATGCCTAACGTTAGTATCATATTATTTACTCACCAAGGAACAGCCCATGAGTTGATGAGCATAGAACGATAAATCAATAGATTTGGTAGTACATAAGAGAAGAGAGATATTGAATCCTCTCAGACTCCTCCAAATGGTCAGAAGTGATTGGCCAAGGTGAGGTTTGACCTGAGCATCTATCATCCCCTGTCACTTGCTCCCACAGCCCCTAGCCTTCCTGCGGACCTCCCTTACCCCAACAGTTGCTTCTTGCAGGAAAGAGGAGTGAGAACTGAATCTCCAGGGAATGTTAGTGGAAGAATGTGGCTGGGAAGGGCACATGTGAAACAAGAAATGATTTCTGGGCTTTAAGGGGTTTGCTTCTTTGCTGACATCAGCAACCATTGAATTCTCTCTCCTTCAGTTTTTCCTTATTTCCTTTTCTCCTATGCTCACCCTCGGCCTTAACTCACAAAAGAGAGGCTCCTTTCTACTTCCCTCGGCCATCACTCCCCAGCAGTCTTAAAAGCCTTCTCAGTTGGGACTGGTCCTGAACTACTCTTGATGAATCTTTCTTCTACTCAACAGATTTTAAGCAACCCAGTCTCCTCTCTATAGATGCCTAATTGGAATTATTTCTTCATTCTCAAATGAACATACCAATCATTATATTAAGAATTTCAAGGCAAGAAATTTAGCTGCTCAGTGTCCTTCACGATCCCTTCAATCTTACCTTTCCTGAATGGAGATATTATATTTGGGAAAACTTGAGTAAGTTTTGATCTCAAAACGTTTCCTCTTACATGAAATTAAGTGGTGATATCAAGCAAAGATTATTACCTGAAATTCTCCAGGTGCAAGCCGAATTTCACTCAACAGCACCTCAGGGAAGACATACTGGGTTCCAAAAGTACCACTGAGTGAGAACATATCAAATCTGGTGGAAGCAGTGTCAACTGAACCACCACAAGTGTGTAATTCAGTCGTTTGACACTTTAGCAGAGTACAAATCTAGAGAAGTAATGAAAATCAAAAAGTCATAGTAAAGTCATAATGCATATATAATTGGCTTGATCTATTCCATAATGTATACATGTATCAAAGCATGATGTTGTACACTACATAGTTTTTTCATTGTTGTTAATTATTACTTCATATAGCTTTGGGAATATTTTTAAATTAATTACTTTAATGTGAACTGCTCCAAAAAGTAGGTCATTAGAAAGTCAATTGAAATACTCTGTTTCTAGAAAAATGCCGTGCCCCTTTAGTAGTTAAAATAATACTACCTCCTCATTAGAGTCATCTGGTTCATTGCAGAATAACTAATGTACCTAGTAATAAAAATAAAAGATTTAAACTGGACACCATGATGCATACCTATAATCCCAGCTTCTTAGGAGATTGAGGCAAGAGGATCAGAAGCTCAAGGCCAGAGGCAGCCTTTGCATCTTGGTGAGACCCTGTTGAAAGAAAGAAAGAAAGAAAGAGAGAGAGAGAGAGAGAGAGAGAGAGAGAGAGAGAGAAAGAGAGAAAGAGAAGGAAGGAAGGAAGGAAGGAAGGAAGGAAGGAAGGAAGGAAGGAAGGAAGGAAAACTGACAGTTGTAATGAGCCCCTTATTTGATTTAGAGGCAACCTCTGACATCTGGAATTGTCACATCCTTTTTATCAGAGCAAGGGCTGAAAAAGTCAATTACATTTTCTTCCATTATGCTACAAAGCTATTTCAATATAAAATCTAAGTATATGAGTCATCTCACCGTGCAGATGGAAAGTTCCCAAAAGGAAGATCAATGTTTATTTAACTTCATCTGGACAACATCTTCCAAACAACCTTCATTTCTTACCTAACATATTATCCTCTAACTGGTCTCCCTGCTTTACCTTTAACAGATAGAAAGTGAGCACTCCAGGGCACCTGTGTTCAAATAACAGAGGAACAAAGTATATTTTGATGAGAGAGGTAAAGGAAGAATGAACACACACTTCTATTTTATGCTTTTGAAATCCTATAAAGACCAACATTAATTTTTTATAAAAGATATAAACTCACAAGTTTAGAACAAGAAGACAGACCACAGTACAGTTTTAGAAGCTGAGGTATTAATGCAAAAAGTAGTAATGGATTCAGCAGACCTAAAAAAGCTAAGTCTTAAACTGGCAGCGCAGAAAACTAAGAATCAGACCTACCTACTCAATAGGTACACAATACTCAAAAGGTCGCATCGCAGGATTATTAGGATTATTATTACCTTAGAGCTTGAAGAAAATTTGTGGTGGCTAACATAAGTAAAAGTAGTGAGAACTCTGAAGAATGACTAAGATAGTAAGTTGCTCACCACAGGTAGTCCACTGTCTTTCCCGTACTCTAGCAAAAGACTAAGAACTTATTCCTAGAGGGAAAGTAAATGGTACTTAGATGGAGGGATGAAAGACATAGTTAAATGCATCATACTGAATGTTGAAAATTGTTGTTGTCAGGTGCCGTCGAGTCAGTATCCGACTCATAGCGACCCTCGGTACAACAGGGGAAACACTATTGTCAGTGCTTCTCTGCTGTTCATAGGGTTTTCAATGGCAGATTGATTTTTGGGAGGAGATTGCCAGGTCCTTCTCCCAAGCCTACAGCTTCTGGTTTTCCAAGGCAGTCTCCCATCCAGGTACTAACCAGGCCCAACCCTGCTTAGCTTCCGAGATCTGACGGCATCAGATTCCACAGGGCTATGACTGCAGGCCCAAATGTTGAAAATAACTCCCTCAAATCATCTCCTCCACACGTCTTGCAAGGCCCTTTCCATCTGTTGGCCCCCTAAGTGCTGTCAAGGGATTCATTCTTCAGGAATAGGATTGCCAGGGAAAATTCAGGACAGAATTCCAAGTTAAAAGGCAAAAGATTCACATGATCAAAGAGGAACCAAAGTATAAGGACTCCTAATTAAATTTAAAGTTCAGGGCTGGGGATGCAGCTCAGTGGAAGAGCACTTGTTTAGCATGTGCAAGGCCTTGGGTTCAAATCCCAGCATCAAAAAAGAAATTTGAAACTTAGATAAGCAATGAATTATTCTGTAGTGTAAGCCCATTCCAAATGTTAAGCAGGACATTTTTATACCAAAACATTTTGTTGTTTATCCAAACTTCAAATATATCTTAGAATTCCATATTTTATTTGCTAAATTAAGCAACCCTGTTCAGGAAGGGAATTAGAAGAATCTTGAAACCTGAAGCTGACCATCCTAAGAGGAAAGCTCAGAAGACACCTCAGAGACTTCCCTACCAAAATGTCCAACTAGATCAACCTATTGTGAAGTTCAAGATTGCCAAGCATTACCCCCCCACACAGAATTTCCAATCAGTTTTTGGTGATCCCAAATTGTTACCAAGTATATGAGAAAAACATATGACATGAGAGAGGGAAACAAGCAAATAAAGGCAACTTAAGGGACACAGAGACTATTCAGGGGAAAGAAGTATCAAGGAAATTTTTTTGTTAATAGGCTTAGAGATATAGAAGAAAGTACTACCTCCATAACACAATCACAAAATTTATAAAGAAAGAAAGAAAAGATCAGAAAATTAGGGAGCAATCCAAGATGCATAAGTCCCCAGTAATAGGAGTTTCATAAGGAAAAAAAAAGAATGGAAAAGAAGAAATCCTGCAAGCTTCCTGGAGAAGGTATAGGTTGAAGGCTATATACTCAAAGAATTGGGATTCAGAATAACTTCAGAATTCCCAGTAGCAAGACAAGAAATGAGAAAATAATACTTTTGCAATTCTAAAGGAAAATTATACCCACCTTTACATTCCATATAGGGATAACAGTTAACCAAATTTAAGAGAAAAGGCAGCTTTAGATATGTAAGTCTCAAATGGGAAACTGTTAACAACAGGAAATAGAGTATAAACCCAACCAAGAAAGGCAGGGAACAGAAATCAGGAAATCTGCATGAGGGAGTAGTAAAGAAAGCCTTCACCAGGACAACAAAGGGAGATTCCAGGATGATATGTCTGTTACACAGTGCACGGAGGGCGGCCAGTTCAGGTTGGAGCAGCATGAGTCACCATAGTCACAGTGTAGGGTTGGAAGAAGGGAGCAAATAAAAATAGAAGGAGAAAAACAGGAATCCCAAATAAGAGAAAGAAAAGAGAAACAATTCTTAGGACAGTAAAAGAAGATGCAAGATGACAACTGTACAGAAGGACAAAAGGAAAACGAGTGTAGATAAAGGGGATTTTCACTCAGGATTACCTGATGAAAGTGACTTTGGTGAAAATTGTTCTGAGATGCTGTTTGAAGGCCTGGGGAGTTTTAACAAAAAAGTCAAAGAATATTGCTGTTGTTAGGTGCCCTCAAGTCGGGTCCTAGTAGGGTCCAAGTCAGAGCAACCCGTTGTACAACAGCAGGAAACACTCCCCAACAGTGTGCAGTGCTAGGCACTATTGTCAGTGCTTCTCTGCTTTCATAGGGTTTTCAATGGTGGATTGTTTTGGGAGTGGATTGCAAGGTCCTTCTTCCTAAAGAACACTGAGTACATTTTAAAAATAAGTGAATAACAAAGAGAAAAAGAAAGGAAAAACAATGAGAAAAAGAATATGCAACCAGTACTCTAAATAATAATCATAACAATATAAACATAGCATAATGATATAAATAAATAGTTATATTGAAAAGATAGAAGACGGGATACAGGCAGGATGAGGTACCAAAGCTAAATGTTCATTTACCAGAGCATATAGTAAAAGATAATGACCAAAACTGATGGCTTTAAAATAGAATTATTGTTAGGGAATAGGAATTCTTATAGTTGAAAGAGATAAGAGTCAAAAGTGTCTCTGATTAGAGGAAGCACAATTTCATAACATTTTTAGTGTTATATCTTCTTAACTATATACATACATTACTCAGATGAAGATAAGTGAAAAGGGAAGGTGAAACCATTCCAGGTAATAAAGAAGTCTTAGACATAAGAAGAAATGAAGAGCTAGGGGAATTGAATTAGGACTCAATTTTGTGAATAAAAGATGGAATTGTTATTTAAAAAGGTAGAGATGAGTAAATTCCAGAAAAACAACAACCAAAAGATACAAAGTATTTGCCTCCAGAAAGGGAGAAAGCACAGATTAAGCAGAGAAGTATTGTTTTATAGGCCTCTAGTGCTATTTGTCTTCTTAATTATGTCCACAAGTTACTTTGCCTAAAATTATTAAGGTAGGAATAGAACCAATCCAGGTGGTAGTAACAGACAGGATGTCTGGCATAAGAGATGGAATAAAGGAACAGAATATGAAGCTACTTGCAATACAGCCAGTGTTTATGTGAAGGAAACCTAGTGGTATAGGTTAGGTGACCGAAAGAAAAGGTTGTGTTTAGTATTAATAATAATAATGACTTTGGACATAATAATCATAGTGCTAAGCACTTTATATTTATTTATTAACTCAAACTTTCTGAAAGTCCTGTGAAGAATAGATCAGCACCATCATCATCATCATCACCATCATCCTTTCTCTAGGACCAGGTTAGGTCCTTCAGTAACATGCCGTGATTTTGCATGGTACATTTCTTTTGCAGCATTCATTACAATTGAAATTAAATAGCAATTTTTTTTTAGTTTTCTTTTCAGTGTCTATCTGCCCTGAGAGTTAAGTTCTATGAAAGCAGTGACCATATCTCTCTTACTCATCTTAATATCTTTTGTCTCTAGCCAGCACCTGAATATAGCAACCATTACACAAATATTTGATAAACGACAATGAATCTATATTATAGATAAGAATCTCCCAAGATTTAAAGAGACCAAGAGGTTGGCCAAAGGCCAGATGGCTACTATGCAGTGAGACAGGTATTTACCCAGGATATTTTGACAGCTGACTCCATGTTCACAATGTGTCCATTCAAGTCCCTGAATTAGATTTTCAATTTTTAATAGATGTTTTATTCCTAATTCCTAGTACTTTTGTAGGGTATAAAAACCTCAGAGTCTGGTGATTTTGAGAGCTCTCACCTAAATGGAAGGATGTGCTGAAAGTAAAAGAAAAAAAAATAACTCCTAAGTACATTTAGTAAAGGGAATCAATTTCTTCCATTTCTCTTTCATTTCCTTTACCCATTTATTTACTCAATAATTCTTTAAAATATATATGCTGTTCCCTCTCCCATTCTTCTATAGCAACTGTTCCAAATCATTTCTTTCATCAAAGTCTTCTTCAGGCTGCTTGACCCAGACTTTTACCACTCCATGCTCTATAGAATGACACCACTTTGTTCTTGCAACACATCCTTCAAAGTCTTACAAAATCATGTATATTTACCACGGGACACTTAAGAAATATGTGAGGCAAGATGGGAGGAACAAATTATTTCACCTTTATCTTTATTTCTCTTCTCTCCTCTGATTGTAGTTGTTGTTAGGTGCCATCAAGTTGAGACCATCTCATAGTGACCTACTTACAACAGAACGAAACACTCCCTGAGAGAGTGCTAGGCACATAATCTTTTTTTTTTTTTTATGTTGTAGTCCTTTGTTGTAGTAATCCATCTAGTTGAGAGTCTTCCTTTTTTTCATTGACTCAAACATTATGTCCTTCTCCAGGGACTAGTCCCTCCTGAAAACATGTTCAAAATACCTAAGAAACAGTTTAGCTATCCTTGCTTCCAAAGAGCACTCTGGTTTTACTTCTTCTAGGACAGTTATATTCACTCTTTTGGCAGTCTATGGCATATTCAATATTCATCTCCAGCACCCTAATTCAAAACCACTAATTCTTTTCCTATCTCCTTAATTCAGTGTCTAGCTTTCACAACCATATGATGCAACTGAAAATATCATGGCATGAGTCAGGTGCACCTTTGTCTTCAATGTGACATCTTTACTTTGCAATGTTTTATAGAGGTCTTTTACAGCAGTTTTTCCCAATACAATGTGTCTTTTGATTACTTGACTGCTGTTTTTCTGCATGTTGATTGCTGAACCAAGTAAAGCAAAATCTTGGACAAGTTCAATCTTTTCTCCTCTTATCATGAAACTGCATACTGTCCCAGTTGTAAGGATTTTTGTTTTCTTGATGTTGAGGTGCAATCCATACTGAAGGTTGTGTTCTTTGATCTTCATCAGTAAATGTTTCAAATCCTCTTCACTTTCAGCAAAACAGAGTTGTGTCATCTGTGTAACACAGGTTGATAATGAGTCTTCCTCTAATAAGGATGCTGCATTCTTCTTCATAAAGTCCTGCTTCTCAGATTATTTGCTCAGCATAGAGATTGAAGAGGTACAGTGCAAGGATATAGCACTGATGCACACCTTTCCTGACATTAAACCAGGCAATGTTTCATTGGTCTGTTCAAATGACTACCTCCTGGTCCATATACAGATTCCTCAAGAGTATAACTAAGTGCTCTGGTATTCCAATTATTTGCAATGTTATCCATAATTAGCTGTGATCCACACAGTCAAATACCTTTGCATAGTCAATAAAACACAAATAGACATTTTTCCAGTATTCTCTGCTTTTGGCTAATATCTTTCTGACATCAGCAATGATGTCTCTGCTTGATTTCCTGGCTGTTCCCTGTTAATATACTGATGCAGTCATTTTTGAATGATCTTTAACAAAATTTTACTTGCATGTGATATTAATGATATCATTTGATAATTTCTTCATTTGGTTGAATCCCATTTCCTGGGAATAGGCCCAAATATGGATCTCTTCTAGTCGGGTTTCCAGGTAGCTATTTTCCAAATCTCTTGTCATAAACAAGCGAGCACCTCCAGTGCTGCACCTGTTTGTTGAAACATCTCAATTGGTTAGGAAGTAGCTTTAATGATAGAAATTTTTCTAGCATAATGTAGCATCACAGATAGACTATAGAAGATTATTAATATCATGTTGTCGTTGTTATATATTGTTGAATTGGATCTAACTCATAGTGACTTTATCTACAACAGAACCAAACACTACATACTGCTGTGCCATGCACACAATCTTTTTATGTTTGAGCTCATTGTTGCACCCATTATGATTCTTCCAATTTTGAATCATGCCACATCAGCAAAATGAGGTCCCAGGAAGTTTATTCCATTCTTGTCATTAGGGTCAAGTATATTTTGAGGAGGCAATTCTTCCCCAGTTGTTTCTTAAGTGCCTTCCAGCCTGAGAGGGGTGGGACTCATTTTCTAGCACTATATTTGACAGTGCTTCCCTGCTATCCAGGGGTTTTCAATGGTTAATTGCTTTGGGAGTGGGATGCCAGTTCCTTCTCCCTAGTCTGTTTTAGTCTGGAAGCTCAGCTGAAATCCATCTACCACAGGTGCCCTTACTGTATCTGAAAAACTGGTGACATAGCTTTCAGCATCACAGCAAAACACAAGACCCCACAGCATGACAAGTTGACAGACACATGGGGGATCAATATCATGCAGTACCAAAATTTCTTATCTTCAATACCAAAGTCCAATATTCTCTGAAAATAAAGGATTTTTTAAAAAAATTGGCATTAAAACCTAAGGGTAATTAGCATAAGGCTCTAATATATTTAGTTAAATTACCAATGGTGAATATTCCCATTTTCCAATGTACTTTCATGTTTGATTCTGAGTATTGTTCCAGACTCTCTGGCTATATTATGTAAGATGTGTTATAGTGTTTCTAAAATTAGAAAATTCCAAATTCCAAAGCATGTGTGATACCAATACATATCACTACCCAGCAATAACAACAGAGGGCTTGGTTTTATTTGCTAGACCTAACCTACCTAAAATACTGAGAATGGATCTCCTCCTGCTCTTCTTAAGTGGAGCCAAGACTGACAGAAGCAGAAAGATAGGACAAAGTTGAGGTGGAAGGAAGGAAAAAGAAGAAAGAAGAGTCAAGAGATTGTTATCTTGTTTTGTAGCCAATTTATATGACAGCGCAAAAAAATCAAGATTTTTGTTGTTGGTTTGGTTTGGATTGGTTTGAATTTTCTAGATAGGTTATCATTCCTTCGTTTAACACCTTCAAACAGCCCACTATCACTGACAGAATGAAGCCTGGGTCTTAAGGATACCAGGTAAGGTTTTGCAGGATATGATGCTTCTTCCACACTTATCCCCCACTATACCTTCTCATGTTATGTTTAGGTAACATGGAATGATTTGCTCTTCCCTGCATACCCTGTTCTTCCATGCAACTCTTGATCATACTCCCTACTCCAACTAGAATTCCCTTCCACTCTTTCCACCTGGATAAGAATGCCAGCTCCAAAATCTCTCCTGGATCCTTAAACTAGACTAAGTTCAGTTGTTAGCATTCCTGTTACAAAATGTGTGTTGTATGCTCCATCACATGTCAGTCTATACTGAAATTAATGATTCAAATACCTTTTTAGGGATAGGGATGTATCTCAGTGGTAGAATACTTGTGTAGAATGTGCAAGGCTTTTATCCCTAGAACATCAAACTGAAGAAGAAGAAGGAGGAGGAGGAGGAAGAGCCAGAGGAGGAGGAGGAGGAGTTGTCAAATGTATTTCTACTAGATATTAAATGTCTCAAGAGGAGGGTCTATATTTATTAATCTTCATATTGTTGGCACTACATTGGTACCCAACATACAGTTGGTACTCAATAAATGTTTACAAAAATGAACAAGCATTGGTAGAATGCTTATCGTACAGCAAACAAAATGTTATGTAGGAGTCATAGTACTAGCACTCTAGGGGCTCCCGGGCTCAGACAAGTATGTGAATAATATAACATAATGTGATAAAGAATCAAGCATAGGATGTTCTGGGAGCCAATAATTGAGGTCCCACCTAACCCACCTGGGAGCTGGCAGTAGTGCTGTAGACATGTCAGCAAAGACTTCTTGGTGAAAATAACAACTGAGAAATGCTATGGAAAAATGTGTAGATTGGGGTTATCATGGATAAAAGAAATAAACATGAGAAACAACTACAAGTTCTGCAGATGCTAGTAAATCTGAGGTAGGAAAACATTTCAGGATAGCAGAATCCCAGGGTAGACGTGAGTAGAAGTGAGAGAAGGGATAGAGAGTAAAAGGGACCCTACATCAAGACTTTGTGAGTCTTTTATATTTAGGAATTTGATTTACCAATTGGTAGGCAATGAGGAATTTTAAGCAAGTAAGTGATATTATCAGAAAAGTCTTTTTTTGTGATTTTTGTTATTATAGTGTAAAAATGGAGCTGAGTCTGTCAATAAGAAACCCTATTAGGAGGGTATTGGAATAATGTGAGTAACAGGATAAGAGGAGAACCTAGAAAGAAAAGAGCAGAATCCACCTCACCATACTATAATAGTTCCTTATTTTGAGGGCTGTGAGATACTGAATCTGCAGCAATAAATCATTCTACTGAACAATCTCTGAGAACAACTTCATCTGTCTCCAGTACCTACCTGCTGTCAAACTTTATAAAGCAAGACATGCATTAGTGAACATACAGGAAAAATCCTGGAATTTGTACCAGTAGGATATACCACAGGGATTTAATTATCCATTAAAATTCTCTGTAATTTTAATAATTTTAAAGATGGTACTGCAAATAAGTATTCTGCCTTTTTTCCAACCACTTTAAAATTGGACTGATATCTAGGATGGCAAGATTTATCAAATAAAAATACAGGTTACCCAGATAAATCTGAATTTCAAGTAAATAACAATTATCTTAGTATAGATATACTCTGTAAAGTGGGACATATTTACATTGAGCTAAAAAAATCATTCATGGTTTATCTGACATCTAAATTTACCCTTGTTGATCGGTGATGTTGAGTCAGGTCTGACTCATAGCAACCCTATGTACAACAAAATGAAACACTCCTGTACACTGTGCTATGCCCAGCACTGTTGTCAGTGCTTCTCTGCTATTCATAGTGTTTTCAGTGGCTAATTATTTTGGGAATATTTCAGGAGTGGTGTGCTGGGGATCAAACCCAGGGCCTCAGGACATGCAGAAAAAGTAGTTTGCCAATTGAACTATGTTATATCTAGTAACTCTTCTGGTCCCAGACATTACCTGTAGATGATAACGCCCTTCAACAGTGTGCAATCCATCAAATGCTCCTAGGGCATAAACTTCATCTGATCTCTTCTCAGACATCTGGTAGCTTAGATAACAGCAGAAATCTTTCTGGCAAACCGTGTAATTTCCTGTGATCCTTGTGAGCTCCACAAAGGTGAACTCATCATAAAAGACAATGCCCTTAAATTCTTGGTTTCCTGTTGCGAGTGCTTCTATCCCACTGGCATAAGAAGTCCAGTTCACTGTGTGGCGGGCTGGGTGGGAATCCAGTTGTGAGAGGAGGAGTTTTCCTTCCTTTGTCTTCATATCATAATGAAATGTTCTTGGAGAATCAGGTGCATAGATACCACTTCCTGGAAATGCCATTCAGTTGGAAGTGCCATTTGAAATAGGAAAATGAGAAGAGATATCCTAGTTGTTATTGCTATTTTAAACCGATTTTAACATTTTACTCCCTCTAAGCTACATATTTTATTAATTTCCATAAAATAGACTGGCTGAAAGACAGAGAGACAGGAGGAAATCTAGTAGAATATGACAATGAGAAGCCAAAAACGAAATGTCACATGTCACATAAAAAGTGATCAATTTTCAAGGAAAATATATATATATTTACATATATATATTCAATTTGAATAAAAGTATATAAATCTCCAAAGCAATTTAGATTCAGATGGATTCTATAGCATGTCACCAGAAACATGTTCAAAAACTAGGAAGTAGAAAACAAAGGAGTAAACATTAGTTTCGAAAAAATGATTTTTAAAAACTAAATCTGAAAGACCGCATACTACCTGTCATTCTCCTTGAGGGGTAATGTATATTGGATGCAAGGAAATTGACCCCCATGCCCATAGCCCAAGCTGAGTGGAATTCAATGGCTGATAAATGTGGCAAAACATTCATCCAAGCCGTTGGGAAGAGTATGGTGTCCACATGAAAATCTTTCACCAAGGTAATAGCAGGATCATGGAAGAGTATATCAAAGCATGTGAAAATGCCAAACTTTCCAAAGGCGGTGTTGAAAGTCACGATCTCAGGCTCCTTGGGCACATTGAATTGACTTTCACCCATGAAAAGGTTTTGCTGTGATAAATAGAAAGGAAATAAAATTATTTTAGGAAGTTGGGCTGGACATCCCCATGCCTAAGAAAGCGGAAACTCACATTTACCCAACAGTGCCCATTACATTTACAGCCATTGTTTTTAGAGGGAAAAGTAGTGCTTCAGAGAATCAGAGCCACTCCAATTGGATGGAGCCTGTAGCTCAATCTTCACATTATATATATGTAATAGGGTAACCTTATCTAAAAAGATCTTCTTGAATCTTACAAGGTGAACAAATGAAATGGATAACTTCTATTTCCTAAAACAGAAAAACAAAAAAATAAAACCAAACAAAATAAACAAAAACTCTTAACTGTTTCTGGTAAGGAGTTTTTCATTCTGTCTTTGTTCCATTACTAGGGCAGATCTTTTAAAAGGACAAAGTTCAAAAGATGACATTTCAATGCAGGTAGCTCTAGGTGACTGACACTTCCCTTTTGACACACTTGTGTATTCCTAAATGCTCCTTGAGTCTCTTTATTGGAGTTTACCATATCTTATCATTACTAAACTATTATTATTAATAAAATAACAACTTTCTATCTTGCTCATGTTAATTCATTAAACATTGAATAACATTTATTTATAAATTAATTTTACCTTATGGTAGCGTGCCACCAGTTTTCCCTGAGAGTTAAACACCACATCAGTGTTGTATTGGTAACGACCATCAGGAGGACAGTCAGGGTCACTGACATTGCATGACTTCTTGTCCCCTATATTGGCCACCACATAGATAGAGTTGTTCTTGGCCAGGCAGCTGAGTCTTTCTTGTACCGGAGTGTGGCCAAATCTGGTATATGTTCATTGGAAGAGGAAAAGTTTGTTTGTATTTTTTACTCAAGATTAACTTTTAATAGATTTCACAGTAATAATCATTTGAATCTATTGTTATACACAAAAATAAATTCTAAATAACAGTCTGTTAAAAAGATTATAGGAAGGAAAAGCTGGGCACTGTGGCACATGCCAATAATCCCAGAAACTCAGGTGCCTGAGGCAGAAAGATTGAGAGTTCAAGGCCAGAGATAGCCCGCACAATATTGTGAGACCCTATCTCAAAGTAAAAAAATAAAAAAGTGGCTGGGAGTGCTGCTCGGTGGTAGAGCACTTGCCAACAAGAAGAGAGAGGAAACAAGATTTCCGGGGTGTGAAGAAATTGGAACCCTTCTGTGTACTTGGGAGGAAAATAAAATGGGACATGCCACCGCAGAAACTAGTAAGGCAGTTCCTCAAAAAATTAAAAGAGAAAAATACATGATCTATCAACTCTTGTTGTTGTTAGGTGCTGTTAAGTTGGGTCTGACTCACAGGAACCCTCATAGGGTTTCCAGTGGCTGATTGTTTTGGGATTGCTTAAGGAGTGGACTGCCATGTCCTTCTCCCATCTTTGCAGTGCTGGGGATTGAACCCAGGTCCTCAGAGAGTGCATAGCCGGGCTCTACCAATTGAGCTAAACACCAGCCCCTAACAACTTGGTATATACCCAAAAGAGTTCAGAGCAGGTATCAAAGAGACATTTTTACACTCACGTTCATGGTAGCATTACTTGGTACAGATAAAGGTGAAACAACCCAAGTGACTATTTATGGGTGAATGGATAAACAAAATGTGGCATACACATACAATGGGGTATCATAAAAGAAATTCTGACATATGCTGCAACATGGATGAACCTTGCGAACATTATGATAGATGAAATAAGCCAACTGCACAAAGACAAATGCTATATGATCCCATTTATATGAGGTTCCTAGACCAGTCAATTTCATAGAAAGTAGAATTTGGTACTTGGGAAGCTGCAGTGGAGGTCACTGGAGTCCTGGAATTTGAGATAAACCTGGGCAATATAGTGAGACCTCCTACAAATAAATAAATAGGCTGGCTGTGATGGTACGTGCCTGTAATCCTAGCGACTCAGGAGGCAGAGGCAGGAGAAGTTCAAGGACAAGAAGCAGCCTGTGTAATTTAGCAAGATCCTGAATCAAAACAAAAAATAAACAGTGGGCTCAGGGGTACAGCCCAGTGGCAGAGCACTTGCAAAGTATGTGCAAGGTCCTGGATTCAACCCCCAAGTAGTATATATAATAAACATAAAACAAAAGCAATCAAACAAAGGAAGGAAGAAAGGAAGGAAGAAAGGAAAGAAGGAAGAGTGGGAGGGAGGGGAGAAGGAAAGAAAAAAAAAGAAAGAGAGAGAGAGAAAGAAAGAAAGAAAGAAAGAAAGAAAGAAAGAAAGAAAGAAAGAGGAAGAAAGTTGCCAGATTCTGAGGGAGGAGGAAATTAGAAGTATTATTTAATGAGTATAGAGTTTGAGTCTTGCAAGGTGATAAGATTTCGTGAGATGCACAATAGTGATGGTTTGCAAAACACTGTGAATGTTCTTAACATCACTGAACTATATGCTTAAAATTATTAGAATAGAAAATTTCATGTTTCCTGTATTTTACCACAATAAAAAAATTGGACAAAAAAGAACTTGAAAGTAGGCTATGTGCCCAAGAAGCCTTGTGTAATCAAGTTCTTCCTACTTTACGCCTCCATCTTCTATTTTGCTCCCCTCTTTCACTTCACTTCACTTCACTTCACTTCACTTCACTTCACTGGCACTCACCTTTTTGCTGTTCCTAAAATGGCACATACATACTCTGACCATAGGATCTTGCAATTTAAAAATCTCTCAGCCCAGAATGTTCTTTTATCTGATACCCACATGACCTACTCCTTCACATCCTTCAGGTATTTGCTGAAATGTCACCGTGATGCTCTCTTGTTAGTTGTTGTTAGGTGCCGCAGAGTCGGTATCCGACTCATAGCAACCCTCTGTACAACGGGGGAAATACTATTGTCAGTGCTTCTCTGCTGTTCATGGGGTTTTCAATGGCAGATTGATTTTTGGGAGGGGGTTGCCAGGTCCTTCTCCCAAGCCTGCAGCACCTGGTGTTCCCAGGTGGTCTCCCATCCAGGTACTAACCAAGCCTGGCCCTGCTTAGCTTCCAAGATCTGACGGGATCAGATTCCACAGGGCTATGGCTGCAGGCCAATGATGCTCTCTACTGACCTATTAAAAATTTCAACCCCACACTTGCCACAACATTCACATTCACTGTTTATTTTTCTCCATAATATCTACCCTCATCTCATGTCAGGTAAAGATAGAAAGGCAGATGAAAGACCCCTAGTTAAAGCTAGATAATTGCCTTCTTTCAAAAGTTTGCAATCTCCCCACAATAGATTATGAACTCCAGAAGAACAGAGATTTTTACTTTGTTTTATTCACCTCATTGTCTGGAATAGTACCTGGACACAATACATTCTCAAAAAATTGTTGAATGAACAAAGTAAAACAAGAAATGAAGGTGGCATTAGTTGATGGAAAACATGAAGGAGTAATCAGGATCCTTGAAAGTGAATAAATGGGACATCCATGTAGAGACATTCTAGTGGCCCTTGGGAACATCGTTCTTGGGAAAGGACATTCAGAAACAGGTCAATTTAATTCGTAATTAAAGTAATAATAGAAGCCAGATGTGGTGGTGCATGCCTGTAATCCCAGCAAACTAGCAAGTTTGAGGCCAACATGGTCTACATAACAAGTTCCAGGCCAGTCTGGTCTCAAAAAAATAAAAAAATAAAAAAGGAAGGAAGGAAGGAAAGAAAGAAAGAGTTCTTGCCTTTTAAACACTGGAAGTCTGAAATGGGAGATTATTAGGTAAGAAATAACTATGATATAATGAAATGAGAATTAAGTAAAATTATTAAATGATATTGAACTCTGTCAAAATCAAAGTGCCTATATCAGGAGATACAGTAGTTACTTTTGAGACAGATGAGAACCCATCTCTCTCTGGGGTACTGGGCAAGTGTTGAGCATTGTTACAGGCACTGTTAAATACTATTAAAATAAATATTGATATTAATCATAAGTTCCTATTATAAGGACTTTTTTGATATTTATTTTCCTGTAAATAAGCAAAGATGTTGAGGAATGGGCAATCTGACTCTCTAATTAACAACTTCTCCTTTGCTGCCTTGGCAGCCTTGAGTAAAAGGACTGTCAGACAAGCAGGCAGCCTGACCTAACTCTTATACAAGCACCAGTAGATTCTGAAGACTTCATGGGTGCCTTGTGAAAGCCACGTGAGGATTGCAGCTGCTTGCTCTAGCTCCTGAGAGTACAGCTATGGCCACAAGTATTTCAAGTAGCTTGCACTGGACTTTCCCTACCATTTCCACCCAGGCCAGAGGGGAACCACTTCCTTTGGTGACCTAACAGAGGGATTGTTGTGATTGATGCAAAAGGAATAATACAGTGATTTGTGTAAACAAAGGTTTGATGTGATTGGTGTGAATGACCTGTATCTGGCTATGTAAGAAGGCAGTTTGGCTAACTTGGTGACCTGTCTGGGAGACACCCTCCTGTGCTGCCTTCCCTGTTGTTGAAATATTAGGCCCAATAAAAGTCCTCTCCTGATAAAAGTGGTCTTTTCTTGCCTACTATTAGTAGAGCAGGCTGAGCTGGTCATATGAAGAAAGCAGCACTGTCAGCAGTGATAGTGGAGGAGCAGCAGTAATATTAATGGAATAGTGACAGTGGCTACAGCAGAGGCCACAAAAGTGGTAGAGTGGTCAGCTACTTGACAGCCACAGAAGCAGTAGAGTGGCTTGCTACTTGACAGCTACAGAAGAGGCAGAGTTGAGTGCCAACCGGCCAAACCACAGAAGCAAGGGAGCAACTAGCATGTTGACAGCCACAGAAGAAGAGGAGATGCAAGACCAACGGCTGACAGTGGCAGAAGCCGCTACAGCAGAATCCCAGTGCCTGGGCCTAGAAGCTACAATGCTAGCCATTGCAAAAGGCTGAAGAATCTCAACTTTGAAGGCCTACACAAGATCTGTGACACTTGTAGGGCCAAGTGTCTCAGTACCTAGACCCTCAGAAAAGCTGTAACACTTTTCACCATAGGGCTGAGGGTCCTGGTACCTGAGGCCTGCATGAGAGCTGTAACACTAAATGGCACTACTTGCTGCTACTCCCACCTCTCTCCTGCATATCTAGTATCAAATGCCAAGGGATGCAAAAGCTGCCAAAGATCAGCGCCAGAAGAACTTCTTGCATATCCACAAGTTATATCCAGGAGGAGCAACAGAATCCCAGCCAGCTGATTGATAACACTTTGTGTGCTTCTGAGAACTACCAAAATTATTTTAGCCATGGTGCATTCAGAAAGAAGTATGTTAGTGGATGTGATTCTTTTAGGCATGTAGGATATTGGTTTCCTCACATTAAAATTAATAGTGCTATTTGCATCACACTTCATATCTCTTTAGTCTAGACCTAATGTAAACCACTTACACCATTCTACTATATCACCTCCTATGTTAACAATCAGCTTAAAGCCTAAGGACTTTAATACATTAACCTCATAACCTTATTAACCTCATCTGGTCAATGACACAGGAAAAATTATGACTCCTAAACTAACATGTGCCTCCATTTACTCACAGATTTCAGGGTTTTGTTTGTTTATTTGTTTGTTTGGGAGTTTTGTTCTTTGTTTGGCACTTCTGGGACTCAAACCCAGAGCCTCACATATGCTAAGCAAGTGCCTTACCACCGAGTTACACTCTTGGCATCTTTCACACAGTTTTCAAATTATAGACCCATAAAAGTTAATATTTTCCTGTTCACTGGCAAGGCATCAGAGATCAGAGTTGGATCTTGTTTTTCCCACTAACTACCCCAGAGACCCTAACCAAGTGATGCTATTATCTTTCCAGACCCATTCATTCAATGGAAAGATATTCACATTGAGTGTGATTTCTAAGCTACCTTCTAACACTGATTTCTGCGACCTCATAATTCATATTTACTTTCCTGCTAAATATATCCATGGTAGATGAAAACCATGCTACCTTGAAACTCAGTTGATAGTGGATCTTCCATAGCTCAAATTTTGAATATCTCCCAAAGGTCTATGTGTTGAAGGCTTTATTTTCTAGCATATAGTACTATTGGGGAGTTGGTGGAACCTTACAGAGGTGAACCCTAGTGGAAGGAAATTGAGCCATTGAGGGAGTGCTTGTGAAGGGGATATTGGAACATAGGCCCTTGTTCCTCACTTCTCTTTTTGCTTCCTGAATGCCTCAAGGTAAACAGGCCTTTTCTGCCGTGCCCTCTCACCAAGATATACTGTGCCATTAGAGACCCAAAGTTATGGGCCCACAGGGCCAAGGACTGAAACCTCTGGAACTATGAGGTGAAATAAACCTTTCCTCCTTTTTAGTTGATTATCTCAGGTCTTTTGTCATAGTGACAGAAAGCTGACTAACAGAGGATCTATGCAAGGGTCACCAACAAACTTTTCCAGGTAAAACAAGATGTTCAGGATAGAATTTTCCACATGTTGTTTATTTACCTGTTAGGATTATTACATGGGATCCAGTTTACTTGAGGGTCTGGGATATCTTCCAAATATGGGTAGATGGCTTCCCTGTTGAAATTCATACCATAAATACCATCTTCTGGAGTTACAATAATATGTGCACCCTGTTAAAAATGCAGCTTATGAAAATAGTTCTCAAATGGTCAAACAGTCTAAGGATGTGGGCTACAAGAGGAATTGAGAAATTGAGAAGCTAAACAACCATTTGGACGTTTAATCTTATTCTTTTGTTTTCTACATTTTTATAATTAGTTTTCTTCTTTCAAGCACTTCAATTTTCTACTCCCACCATCATTGTTTCTATATGACTTTTTCATTTTTCATAGACATGAGCAGTTTTCCAGTCCGTTCACCACTCTGTCACCCATTTTAGTCATTAACTATAAATGTAACTCTTCCTGAAATCAACCTCACCCTGAACTTTGACCAATTATTGTGCCTGGCAGTATCAGAACTGATTTATATCTCATGTTCTCTGTTCACTCTCCCCTGCATACCAGGATTCTCTTGCGCAGCACCCTGTAAACATGATTCCTGCTCCTCAGAATAAGAGATTCGCAGGGAGCCTCCCCAAGCTATGCTAAGCCCTGAAGTACTCCATGAGCTAATGCACCTTTGCATTGGAGAGTTGCCTTGAAAGTTGCTGTGACCTTTAAGGAAATAGTTGGACTAAGGGGGAAAAAAATATCAGAACTCCTCATAATCTTTTAAATTGCAATATAATTTAAAAATTTTAACATATCTATGTATATATACTGTTTACAGCCATAACACCCTAGCATCTGATCCCTCCTAATCTTAGAAGTCAAGCAGAGTCGGCCTGGTTAGTCCTTGGATGGGGGACTGCCTGGAATATCGGGTGCTGCAGGCTAGGGAGAAGGACCTGGCAATCCACTCCCCCAAACAATCTACCTTTGAAAATCCTATGAATAGCAAGGAAGCACTGACAATAGTACAGGGCATGGCACCCTGTGGGATAGTGTTTTGTTCTATTGTACACAGAGACCCCATGAGCCGAACTCAACTTGACAGCACCTAACAACAATAAAAATGACAATGTATATGTTGAATATATTGGTAGATATATGTAATCTTATGGATCTATGACTTTCATCACACTTTATAGATCCCTGATCTGTACTTGATCTATAAATATGTTATTTAAACTATATTTATCCAAACCACATACTTGTAAGTATGCTTTGCTTTCAATTTAACCCTTCAATTAACTCAATCAACTATGCATTAGAATAGACACTTTTTTCCTGTAATTAGAATGAAGTATGACATATGTAATATACACTAGTAAGTAATTTGCAACTCAAGTTTTCAGGTTGTAAACTTACAAGAAAATCTGCAAACTCTTAAGGGCACAAAGGTACACAGAGGCCACTAACATTCCAAGACTAGTGCCTGGCCCCTGCCCAATTTACCCTATATTCTCCATCTGTGGTAGAAAAGAGAACCAAAAATGTTGAATTTACACTTAGTTCCTCTAAGTATTGTTGCTTTTTAATGATGATCAAAACATTCTTTTCTTAACTTTGCTCTCACTGCTAGGGAAGTATAATAATGTCCTTGCTTTAATAATATTGACAGGGAAGGATTATTATTGTAAAACAGAGCATCATGGCTATCCTAATACATGTGTCATTCACAAGTGCAACTGACTGTGACAATGACCCTGTCCCCTAAGACCCCACCCTTTTCATGGGCTCTAGTACATTGGAGAGAGGGAAGAAACAGTACCTGCTTTGATGCTGATGTGATTGCTCCTTCCAAAAGATCCAGATTTCGATTCATTAATGCCAATGCCTCTTCGGGAGACACTGGTGTCAGGGTGACATTAGGCAGTATCACTGCATGCTCATAAACTGCTGCAATAAAAGTATCCAAGGAACTGGCTTTTAAGACACAGAAAACTGAGAAGGCCGCACAAGCCAGCAACTGAGAAGTCACCATGCTGAAGTCCAAAGACTGCAGAAAAAAAAAACACAACGTGTCTTGTTATTTATAGACAGAAGACAGCAGTCACGTGGCTCCCAGAACTTAGTATCTTAAAACTAAATCAGAAAAACTCATTTTAAGAAAGATTTGTGCCTTCACACTATTCTTAGGCAACAAAATACCTTTCTTTTCCCTGGGACAACTTAGGAGGAGTGACTCATGAAATTTCTGTGCATTTGTTTTCTTGGGCTACCTAACAAAGTACCAGAAACTGGGCCAGGAAACTACAAGTGTATTGCTTCATACTCGTGGAAGTCAGACGTCTGAGAGGAAGGACTGGGCAGAGTTGGTTCCCTCCCATGGACGTGTGTGAGAGAAGTGATCAAGGCCTCTCTGTTTGGCTTGTACACTGCTGTCTTCTCCCTGTGTCTTCCGGTGGTACTTTCCCTATGTGCGTGTCTGTGTCCAGCTCTTCCCTTTTGATGCGGACATCAGTTACTAGACTTAGTCCCCACCCTATTCCAATACGACCTCATCTTAATTAACTAAGTCTTAACAATGTGAATAAGGTCACATTCTGAGGCACTGGGTTGTAATATGTGAATTTTTGGAATTCATATGTGTTAGTATTTCAACACACAGCACAATGTATCATTTGAAGACTAACTAGTTTCACAATTTTGAAAGTGTTGTTACTATCTCCCTGGGAATACTTGCTCAAGGCCTCCTGAGTCACTCCTACTTCTATTGACTTCCTATGACATTTTCATGGCCAGGTGAGTGGGAAGCTACATACTTTGCAAGGATATGTAATTGTTACCTAACAATTTATACAAGGAGTCTCTGAGAAAAAAGTTAAAACTGGAACGAGTTACCAAGAGGTTAAAAAATTACTTCTTTGACCTTGTTAGGTTAAACATATTAAATAACCATCTCCCATTGAGTTTCCCTCTAACTTGGAAGTCCTCTCACCATATCCTCACTGCAAGAGAAAAGACAGACAGCTGAAAGCCGGCAACTTTTCTGAGATATGTCAGAGAACTGAGATCACAGGACAAACAATTGCCCTCAGAATTTGGAAAGAAGGGCAAATACAGAGGATAAAAGCTCCCCAGGGCAGAGTCCCATCCCAGAGCCAGTACTCTGGCAGTATCACCAGGCCTGTGCTTGATGAATTGCCATAAGTGTGCTGTGGACATTCTTGAGAGTTAAAATTTTAAGGGTGGTGGTTAGGTGATCCCCTCATACTCTTGTGAGTTTTACTTCCAGGAGTCCAACCAGGTTCTCCAGGAAAATGAACAAAAATCAAGGTAAAAATCTCCTAGTGCTTCCTGCAGGGGGAGGGAAAACGAGCTTGTTTGAAATACTCAGAGCATTCCTTTCTGTCTTCCTCTACCAGAGCCTGATCCACCTGGCAGAAGAGAAGCCTCCACTCCCATTACCTTCCCCTTTGATAGCCTTGTAAAATCCCAGCTCTAGCCCCCTCTCCCTGGTTCTTCTTCCAACGAAGGGCAGAAGAAAAATAGGTCGAAGCATTTGTGAAGGAAGATCTCAGACAGATCTCAGTCCTTTACTGAGCCTGAATCACCGAACTTGAGAACATTTCTGTGATCCCTGTGTTATCACTGTATAAATTGGGTGATTCTGGCATACCTAGAGTGGCTAGCCGAGTACAAGACCTCAGAGGAAAATAGTGGTACCTTGGTATTCAACGTTAATTGGTCTTGGGAGGTGTGGCTAGTACCAAAAAACAAGAGTGCCAAACAAAATTTTCCCAGAAGGAATGATGTAAATAAATTTAATGTGCTCCCAAACCAAAGACAATGCACACTTTTATTACAATGTGTCAAAAGATAGGGGTTATATATCATTAGTTTACATGAGAAATCAACCTAATAATGAATGAATACTTAGATGAAATAAAATTAAAACTTCACTTTACTTGTGCTGACAAGAGTCCATGGCCTAATGGGATGGTGAGAGGAGACTGGCAAGGAGGAAATATCACTTGACTATTGCTTGGAAGGGGCTGGGATTTAGCTCAGTGGGTAGGGCGCTGCGCTGCAGTCTCTGAGGCCCCGAGTTCAGTTCCCAGCACCGCAAAAATGGGAGAAGGGCCTGGCAATACATTCCCAAGGCAATCCCGAAGCACTTAGCCATTGAAAACCCTATGAGGGTCGCTATGAGTCAGATACTGACTCAAGGGCACCTAACAACAACAATAATAATTGCTTGGAAAGAGTGTCTCCTGCCATAGAACACTGGACACTTGCACTTCAGGTGTTCTTTCTCTTTTCTGCCTTTTTAAAACTTGTACCATAGGCTCTGACATGCTTGTCACCTTCCCTAAAAACTAATCCAATGAGGACTGCTTCCGTCTTCAGAATTTCTTGACAGTGTGACTTTTTTTATCATTCCATAAATTCACCCTTTTGCTTGTCATCACTTTGTCTGGATGGTACTTCACTTCATTTTGAACTCCTGCCCATTTTACACCCATTTCTTTTTGTCAAGGAACTGGAGATATCCTCCCTTATCTTCTCCTCAACTGAAGAAATCTCTTTGGCCACCTCTTGTTGCTGCTTCTTCTGTGGTTCCTGCAGACCCTCAGAGCTGACCATTCCATGATATTTGGCCACTAACTCTTCAATGTCAGCAACATTGACGTCTAGAACCACGGATTAGCCCAAAGATACAATATCCTGCACAGTTTTACCATCTGTACCTGCAGGCTTAGAGTCAACCTCAAACCCTTCCAAGTCTCTCTGAGTCACAGTTTCGGCCACAGATTCTTCCGTGCTCAGTTCATTGTCCTGTAATAGACTTTGTTCCAGGCCTATCAACAAGGTTAAAGCAGTGAAGTACAGCTCAATTTTTTAGGATCCATGATGAGAAAAGAAGCACAAAAACACTCAAAATCCCCTGGAAGGTAAAATAAAACCACAAAGGGGTGTACACAGGGCAAGAGCTACAGTGTGACCTTTTCTTTAGTCTGGAAAGTATAGATGGTCAAGAGGAAATCAACACTGATGAGTTCTAGTTTGTGCATTAAGTAACAACCAGTGAGTACCAGGACAAAAATTTTTGCATTAAAATGTGTTAAGTACCAAATTCGATAAGTTTCAAAGCAGTTGAGTACCAGTTGTGGCTGTATTGCTGTTCCTTCAGCAGAGTGGCATTAGCTGGACCTGGAAGCGGGAGGTACCAGCAGCCTCTACTACAACTCCTGGGCTGGGTCTCCTGGTTCCTAAAGGCCTCTGCGGTATGGAGCAGGACTAAGGTACTTACAGCCTGCCAAAACCTGCATGTGCAGCCCTTCTGTTCCTACAGAGTAGCCTAGGGCAAGTGTCTCCCAACAAAACTCTTAAATGTGGAAAAGAGTCTTAATTGAGACCTCAGAACTCCTCCAGGAAAATCTGCAAGGATGGAATAAATTGCCTCTCCAGGAGAAAATGGACACCCTACTGCCTAGAGCAAGATTCCCATTAGTCTGACCCACACTGTCTTTGCTGCCAGGTCAGTGATGACATCAACCCAGGCAACAGGCCCCAAAAGGAATTCAGAGACAATCCCTGCCCAGCTCAAGCAGAGAGAACCAGCAACTAGGAAGAAGGTGCCAAGAACAAGGACTGAGAGGGGTTGGCACTGCCTTTTGTACTCTAAACTCTGCACAGTCATGTGTCCATGTGAGCACAAGATTAGAAAGTCAGCCTCTACTAAATATATATGCCGATGTATTAATACTTAATGGTTCCAACTCCATGTCATTTCTCTAACTGATCTTAACCTAGTTAATAAAGCTTACATTATAAGATATATGTTTTTACCAAAGGACTTAATAAAACTATTTTTGCATTTTTAATGTAGCCATTAAAAATCATTATGTGGCCTTGTCAAAGGACAAAATTTTAAAAATTTAGTTTAAAGATCTGCACTAGTTTTATTTCTGATTCTAGAATTGGGCAAAACAGAATTAAGCTTCTCATGGACTGAGCAGGAAGAAAAAATGTTTCTCTGGACAGAGAAAGCAATGAAAAGAGAAACCAAAGAACAAAAAGGACCCAAAAAAAAAAAAAACTGAGTGGGTCATTTCAAAGTTACTTTCCTTGTAAGGTGGAGTCAGGGAGGCAGAATGGTAGGAAAATAGCTGTTTGGTTAGCACCAGGTTATTTCAGGTTACTTCTTTTGTTTAAGGATTCCAACTGGAGATCTTCATTATGTGCCAATGAAAACTGGTTTGTTTGGGACCTTGGGGCGTTATCACTCTCATTCTGATTTCTCAGAAGGTCAGATAAACAGTGTAGTTTTATCCCTGGGCAGCTGAGTGCCTCTGGGTCCTTGGTCTCTTTCATAAAAGAATCTAAAAACAGACCCAGAAAGGAACTTTGGAAATAATTTATTTAGAGTTAGTAAGGAAGAGTGAGCAGGCTTGGGACTTCGACCAGCATAGGGAGAGGGGGAGATGAAAAAGACAACAGAGAGAAAAAAGTTATGCTTTCTGAAGTAGAAATCAGAAAGCAGGCAATCCAAGAGTGAAGATCCAAGAACACTTGCATTTACATTTCTGAGTTAGCAGTCAGGATGTGTGCAGGTTCAGCAATGAGGCTGCAGGTGATTGTGTACAATGATAAACATTTCTGGGCATCTGTGGACATCCGTGGACTTCTGTGGACTGCTGTAGACATCTGCTGAGAACTGCGAATATTTCCAAGAACTATGGACACTGAAAACATCTCAGGACATGGGGGATGGGCTTTGCATTGAAGGGTGGAACTTTGGAGTTTTTAAGTCCATATCTCATTAAGGGGACAGATATTCCTCTCCTCGTTTTGATCTTCTCTTCAGGTATGCCAGATTTCTTTTACTCTTCAGTTTAGGCTGGCCTTCCTAGCCTGTAAAACAGGTTTGCCTCTTTTTGGCAGTGGGAAGGGGGGTCTTTGCCTCAAAGAACCCCTGCTTCTTAATCCAGACATGGAAAGACTTCTTGTCTTCATATGTAAAAAGATATTACTGGTCATGACCAGGCTGTTTGTAAAGGTATGAAGGTGTGACTAGATACAGATCGGGCCACTTGTAAAAAGATATTGTTGTTGTTGTAAAGTGCCATTGAGTTGAATCCGACTCACAGTGACCCTAAGTACAGCAGGAAGAAGCACTGCTCAATACTGTGTCATGCACATGATCCTTCTGTATGAGCCCATTGATCCAGCCACTGTTTCTTCTCATTTTGAGTCATACTGCATCAGCAAAAGAAGGTCCCAGGGGCTTTAATCTATTCTCATCATTAAAGTTGACTCTACTTTAAGGGCCTGCAGCTGTAGCCCTGTGGCATCCAATCCCGTCAGATCTCGGAAGCTAAGCAGGTTCGGGCCTGGTTAGTACCTGGATGGGAGACCGCCTGGGAACACCAGAAGCTGTAGGCTTCGGAGAAGGACCTGGCAACCCCCTCCCAAAAATCAATCTGCCATTGAAAACCCTATGAACAGCAGAGAAGCAGTGATAATAGTGTTTCCCCTGTTGTACAGAGGGTCGCTATGAGTTGGATACCGACTCGACGGCACCAAACAACAACAATAACTACTTTAAGGAGGCAGTTCTTCCCCAGTCATTTCTTGAATGCCTTCCAGCCTGGTGGGGAAGGGGGGCTCATTTTCTGCCACTGTATTTGTCAGTGCTTCTCTGCTATTCACAGGGTTTACAATGGCTAGTTGTTTCAGGAGTGGGCTGCCAGGTCCTTCTCTCTAGTCTGGCTTAGTCTGAAGTTCAGCTAAAACCTGTCCACATGCATAACCCTGTTTATATCTGAAATACTGGTGGCATAGCTTTCAGCATCACAGCAACATACAAGCCCTCACAGGATGACAAGCTGACACATACATGGGGGAAGAAGATATTATTTACTAGCTATTTACAAAGGATATTATGTATCAAGGAAGTACTAACCACCAGATCAACGCATTTGTCCCAAAAGAAGCTCTCGTTGATATTCATGTCTCAAAAGGTGCTTGGGAAACAGATGGCTTCAGAGGACCTTTTATTCCCCTTCTTCTGTCCAGCATACCCTATCAGTTTCCACAGTGACTTGGAACTTCTGTGTGAGTGACTCTGGGGGGACATGGAAAGAGAAGAGAGCCCTCACCTCAGGATCTGGTTTAAGTCTTGCTGGCTGAGACTCAAGAATTTCAACACAACTAAGAAGTAAACCATTGTATAGACTACCTGACAGAGATATTATTTTTGAGAAATATTTCAAATGAAAATGTTAAAACAGCAATGAGCCATCCTTAAGGTTAAATTGTATGTAACCTTCAAGTTTAACCATACTATTTTCTCTTCTGTAATCCTGTGCTTCTCTGAGGATCTTACAAACAAGATAATGGACCATGTTTTCAGTCAACATATGCCTAGGCAAGTTTCTTGTGACTAAGTGTATTAAAAATTCCTTTGACTATTTTGGTATGCTTCTTAACAGTGCTCTTTTCTTATCTGTAATCCTGTGCAATGCACCACCTGTACAGATGTACAGGAGATACCTTATAGTTTCACTCTACTAAACAGAAGTTACTTAAATAAAATGGATACCAAAACCTTTTTACTTAGTCTTTTAAATCCTTTAAACAATGAAATTTCTTCCTTTTATCTCTTTTGACCTATATTTCTATCTCATTGGTACTTTCTTATCTCTAAAGCTGAATAATGTACCTCATCAAACCACCTTACAATTTCATCTACAAAAGAAGAAATTCTTTACAATAGGAGCAGTAAGTAAATCAGCTCATTGGATTTGTTGTGGTTGTAGTTGTTGCTTTACTACTTTTTGAACTCTGCTTAATCTTTGAACTGTGTTATAAATTATATAGTTTTAGCAATGTAACTTCAAAAGCCACAAAATCACATATATAACCATTATGAAGATACCTGAGAGAGTCTCTCTCTCTCTCTCTCTCTCTCTGAAAGTCCAGGCTTAAATCTAAAGCATGTGCTATCAATTAGCTCTATTTAATAAACTCACTAGCTTTGTTTCTCTTTGACTCTCCTGAAATTCTTTTCTGTGACATGGCCAAGGTCCCAGCTTTATCTGAATAAAAAAAATCCCTGAGGGGAAAATTCCTCAGGCTATGGGGGACAGAGCTGGAATGCATCTCCCACTACCATTGAAAATTTCATCTGGAATTTTTAGCCTGGTTTGTTGGAGTCCAGAGATGGAAAAGGAGCAGGTCCAAAACAATGACCACCCATAATTTTTATTTCACATACTAAATTGGCTTTAATGATAACTTTGTTTTCCAATCAGTAAGTGATACTCTAAAGCATCAGAAATACTAGTTGAAGTCACGAGTGGGTTTGCTCTCCAAAGAAAGAGTCTAGACGAGAAAGACATAGATACATCCAGAAATAATGTTTAATTAGCTATGTGGGCATCCATGTCCAGTCAAGTTAACACGTGAAAATTAGCCATCACATGCCTGTAATCCCAGCCCTCAATAGGCTGGCACTGGAGGATCAATGTGAGTTCAAGGCTGACCTGTGCTACAAAAAGAAAGACAGAGAGAGAGGGAGGAAAGAAGGAAGGAAGGAAGAAAGAAAAAAAGAAAAAGAAAAGAAAGAAGGACACAGCTGGGAGAACAGACCCTAGCAGTACTACTCATTTGTAATTCATGGTAAATAGAATGATAAGAGGAGCAAGGAAAGTCCAGAGGATTAAAAAAAGTGTATGAGTATTAAAAGATAAGGTACAGAACAACTTCAAGGGCCCAGTTCATTTCTTTTGTCATCAATAGTAAAAGCTGAAAAATGACCATGAGATCTGATTTTGGAGTTTCCGTTAATAAAGAGAGGACAGGATCCTGCTTAGACAAGAGTGCACAAGGTGAGGATTGGGGAGGAAACTGGGGCCACCATACATCCAGCTTCCAGACAATTGTCCAAAAGAGAGGGAAAAAGCCCAGGAGGAATCAACATCAGGATATAACAAGGGAAGACACCCATGTCATGTGTGGACAGGGGAATCCAGGCCATAGCCTGGTACCAACTTAGGATCTGAGGGTCAGAGTTCCTGAAGAAATAATCTAAGAAAGGTCAGAATAGGGAGAGCAAAGGAACTTTCTGCTACCCAGAATGTGTCTGACTTCCTCATACAGAATTAAATTATACTGAGTAGGAATAAACACCTAGGAAAAGTCTAGGAATGCAGTCATCATACTTTTTGTGGGAATAGAGACATCTCTGACCTCAATCATACTTAGCTGCCCCCACACATCCCAGAGAACTCATCTGCTCTCCTGTGAGTCTCTTTCCAGAGTTAATAAATGACAGACCAGAAAAGGGACAGAGGACCAGGGAAAATGGGCCAAAGGCTTCTAGGGGAAAGGTTACAGTGTGGCCCTTTCTAAGGAAGCTCCCAGCTTAGCACAGGTTGCAATCCATCCCTGAGTACTGCAGGGAGGTTTAACCAGTATTGGCTAGATTTCAGGATAAAATAAATTCAGAAAGAAACAATATATGGTCTGATGAAGATAATTTTTTTTCACTTCCATTCCAAGTATCTAATTTCAAATACACTGTAAGAGTCAAGTAGATTATGATAAAAGGATGATGGGTCAATATCAATTAGCCACAGAGTTGTTCATAATTATTTTAAAGATGACTGTGTTCTTTATTTTTCTTATATTTGTTGACTGTGATCAAATATTCTGTGCATATTCAAAATTCACCCTGACTATTTACAAATTACATGCATTGGTCAGGATTCACCAGAACAATAAAACAGATAGAAGGTAGATGGATAGATAGATAAATAAAGACATTACTGGTTCACACAGTTATGGAGGAGTCACATGATCTGCCATGTTTAAACTAGACATTGGGAAAGCTTGTAGTGTAGTTTGAAGACCTGATGGCCAGACAGCCTATGATGTCAGTTGCAATCCAGATTTGAAGGCCTTAGCACCAGAAGGCAGATCTATGTCCCAGCTAAAATAAGCAGAAAATGAATTCAACTTTCCTTTGTCTTTTTGTTCTTTTCAGGCCTTCAAGGGACTGGATGATGCCCACCCACAGTGGGGAAGCCCTCTCTTTGACTCAGCCCACCATTCCAATGCTACTCTCTTCCAGAATTGCCCTCACAGATACATCCAGACATAATGTTTAACCAGCTATGTGGGTATCCATGTCCAGTCAAGTTAAAACATGAAAATTAGCCATCACATGATGGAAGCAATATTTGCATACATTAGAGCATTTACTGCAAAAGATTTTTGTAGGCTCTCACCATCTACATCCCACTATGCATGCATACACACACACACACACACACACTTACATATCCTGGCACACATACATGGAAGATGAATGCAGCTCCCATAAATGCATTAATTCTACACCAAATGTGCACACATTCTGTCTTAGTCTGTTTTCTGTTGCTAATTACACAGTATCATAGATCAGGTAAATTATAAAGATTTATTTTGACTCAGAGCTCTAATCCAAAGCCAATGGCCCTTATTTGGTAATGGTCTTCTTATGGGCAGAATCCTGAGGTGGTATAGAATATTACATGGTGAGAAACAGGATCATGTGTGTGTATGTTTCCTTGTCTTTCTCCCTCTTCTTGTAAATGCACCAATATTAAGCCATGGGGCCCCACACTGATGATCTTACTAAATCCTCACCTCTAAAAGTCCTCACCTCCAAATATCACAGATGGATTAAGTTTCAACCATCTTAAGAACTCACAATGGAAATTAAATTTCAAGATGTGTTTTGGAGGGGACATACAATATGCAAACCATAGTATATTCATTGCCTTCTAAATCTTATTTGTTGTTCAGTAAGTTTTTTGATCTGCTGTGCATAGGGTCACTATGAGATGAGACGCAACTCAATGGCACCTAACAACAACAAAAAGAAGTTTAAGTTATCTCTTCTAAGCAGACATCAAGGGCTCCCATCCCACCTTTACCGGGGTTATGCAGGTGAGAGGATCATTGTAACTTCCCAGGTCCCTGCCCTAAGCGTGGAGGGTCCTTCTCAAATACTCTCCCATACAGGGCCGTAACTAGGATAGGCAAAGGTGCTCCACTTCGGCTCCTTAGACGTCCATCTCTTGAAATCTGATGAAAGAAAGTAAAAGATTAACTCAAGTGCAAAGCTTGGTTTCCAGCTCAGAGGCTTCTCTGGCAACACTGCTCCTGAAGCAGCACAGAGTAGGATTTGGTGGCAGAAGATCCAGGCTCATATTTTAGGTCTAATATTAGAAGGACTTTGGCTGAAAGTGCAGCATGTACTCTCTTTTGCAAGTCGTGAAATACAATAATGTATAAAAGTGTTCTTTAAACTCATGAAACACTATATAAAACTATCTCCATAATTATAATATCCTCTCAAAACAAGACACCATGAAATAAGTTGTATATGTATTATTTAATGGATCATATTTAACTTTAATCTTCTATATCATGCAAAGGAACAGAACAGTTAACCATTACCAGCAATCAATATTTTAATTTTAATTTCTCTATGACCTCACTGTTGCCTTGGATCTCAGCAAGACATTTATGTAGAAAAATGAATCCCAACTTCATCACAGCCTAAAGACAACATAAAACCACAACTTGTGGTCCAACTTATAGTTTCCATATATCTTTAAAGTGTCTGTCATAGAATGTGAAAGGCAATATTTCGATACTGTCCCATTATTTTAAGGATTTTCATAATGATAATGATCTATTCCATGTGCTCAAAGGAATTTATCATCTTGGAAACTTCCTACCTCATAATGTCTTTCGGGGGCAAGCTGACTCCCACTTAGGACGATCTGGGGGAAAACATAACGTGTTTCAAATGTGCCACTGAGGGAGAATTCTTCAAACTTGGTAAAAGCCGATCCCACAGGCTCCCCACATGTTCTTGGGTCAGTGGTTTGACACTTCAGGAATGTGCATATCTACGTAGAAAAAGAAAAGAGAAGAATTCAGAAAACTTGAAAATATTTTCTCAGTTAAAACAATTTCAAAGAGTAGAGGGATATTTAAAGTGCCTCTTAAGCATTACTTTTTGAACTACAGGTACAACTTATGAAAGAATTCTAACTCCAATTTAGTGGGTCAGGATTATCTAGTTTTTAATTTTTTTAATGAATCCAAATGCAATAGACTAGAATTTCAAAAATCAGAGTGCATTGCACATAATTATGTTGTTGTTGTTAGGTGCCATGGAGTTGGTATCCGACTCATAGCAACCCTCATAGGGTTTTCAATGGATGACTATATTGGGATTGCCTTGGGAATGTATTGCCAGGCCCTTCTCCCATGCACATAATTATAGCTATTTCTAATTTAGATTATGTCATAAATTGCTTTGATTAAATATCTCTTAATTCAGTCCCACACCCATGCAGCTACATTAGGTTGGGAACCATGGCTCAGGTCTGTTAACCTGAGTGCCTTGAGAAGCTGAAGCAGGAAAATCACGGATTTGAGGCCAGAGGCAGCCTGTGCAATGTAGTGAGACCCTGTCTCAAGATAAAAAATAAAAAATAAGGGGGGACCAGGCGTGCAACTCAATGGTGGAACATTTGCTTAGCATGTATTAGGCCTTGGTTTCAACCTCCTTGTTGTTAGGTGCTGTCGAGTCGGTATCCGATTCATAGTGACCTTCATTGGGTTTTCAGTGGCTGACTGTTTTGGGATTGCCTTGGGAGTGGATTGCCAGGCCTTTCTCCCATTTTTGCTGTGCTGGGAATCGAACTCAGGACCTTAGAGACTGCAGCGCAGTGCTCTGCCAACTGAGCTAAATCCCAGCCCACTTCAACCTCCTAGGACTACAAAAAATTTTTTTCAAACAAAATTAAACATTAGCCCCAAGTTGAAAACAGTTTGAAAAACACTGCTGCAGAGTAACCTACCAGAAAATGAGAATGCGTGAAGTTGTAGCTTTTTAAGCTTAGCCTGCTAAGAATCTACTAGTCAATTTGCTTTATGTTTTTCATCTGGCAGCCAAGAAAAAAAAATTCTATTCTTGCTAATAGTAAATAATTTGAGTGTTTCTGGAGAAGAAAAGGAAAGAAAAGCAAGAAAAGAAAAGAAAAGAAAAGAAGTGAGAAAAGAAAAGAAATTCTGTGATAAGAACATTATTCCAATTAACAGAATCCAGCACCATTTTTAAAGAAAGGCAACGATGACATAGAAGAAAAAGTAGTAATAAGAACATTTGAACATATTCAAGCACTTTGACCTGTAAGTAATATTGGCCTTCTATTGTGTGGAGTCCATCGAAAGAGCCCAGTGCATAGACCTCGTCTGCTCGCTTCTCAGACATCCTGTACGTTAAGTGACAACACAGATTCTTCTGGCAAACTGTGGAATTTCCTGTGTTTCTTTTAAGCTCAGTGAAGGTGAATTCATCAAAATAAATCATCCCTGGGAAGTCGGCCTGCTCCGATGAGAATGGCTTCATACTTCTGGCGTAGGTACTCCAGTCCACAGGGGCAGGGTAGGTAGGCTCATGGCGAGGCCGAGACTTCAGTTCTGATAGCAACAGCTGGCCGCTTTCGGTTTCCATGTCGTAGTGATACACCTTGACTGCTTCTGGGGTGTAGATTCCACTCCCTATGGATGGCATAAGGAAGTGCAAATGTTGTTTCTAACTTTTTATGATGACAAACTAATAGAATATTCTTATTTGAAATTATTAAGGCATAAACATTTTCAAGATAGTTAAGAAGCTAGCCATTACTTTGGCCTAAATTCCAATTTGATTCTGTGATCTACATAATGCACTACTGGCACTAAAACTGCCATTTAATATGGAAGCTTAAGAGCTTCCATTTTTAAACCAACTTAACAGGAAACTAAAAAATTCCTCTAAACATGAAGTATAGTTTCGTCTCTCCACTGACCTAATGAATTTATTTGTGTTTAAGATTCTTCACTTGCCTCAGTGATTAACAAAGTGGTCAAGAAGGAAAAAAAGCATCACCTTTAGCATGGATACTGTAAAGAATAAACGCTGAAAACCTGATTAAATCTAAAGTGATTTTATCATCTCAACAACAAGACTTATTTCAAAACTATTAATAGATGTTGGCTAGGACATTCCTTAGATCTGACTGAACTTTTGCATGACGTGACTTCTCTCTAACTCCAACTTTCCATCCCTTAAAATTGAGATAACGTTTGCCTCCTTTACTCACAAGAATTAAGTTCTCAAGCAAAAACTCATTCTACTATAAATTGTATAATATTGGAGTTAATTGAATCATCAAAGAAAAGCATGGCTTGAAAATGAATGAAGACTTCTCAAGACCGACAGTGCCACTTGGTAGGTGACTGGCCTGAGTTACCTGTCATGTGCATACTGGTGTTGTGGGTATTTGCAGCAAGCAGGTTGACTCCCATGGCTCTGGCCCACGCTGAATGGAATGGGACAGCAGAGAGGAGGGGAAGTGTGTTGGACCATGCCGTGGGGAAGAGAATGCTGTCAACCTGAAACTCATTCACTATCACCACAGCTGGATCATAAGAAAAAATATCAAAGCAAGTGAAGATGCCAAACTTCCCAAAGGGGGTGTCAAAAGTCACAAATTCTGAATCCTTGGGGAAATCAAACTGAATTTCTGGTTCAAAAAGATTGTACTGTCAACAAAAAGCAAAGGAGAAAATTAGTAAAAGACCAACAGATTTAATGAATAACCATGAAGTCTTTCCTCCCATGTATGTTGATATACATACTTAAAACTGTTACACATAGATTTGTGTAAATCTTGCTGTCTTGAGCTGCCTTACTGTGACATTAGACAAAACCCTTTACTTTTCCATGTTGTTGTTGTTGTTGTTAGGTGCCATCTAGTCAGTATCTGACTCATAGCGACCCTCATAGGGTTTTCAATGGCGGACTGTTTGGGGATTGCCTTGGGAGTGGATTGCCAGGCCCTTCTCCCATTTTTGCAATGCTGGGAATTGAGCTCGGGTCCTCAGAGACTGCAGTGCAGTGCTCTACCAACTGAGCTAAATCCCAGCCCCTTACTTTTCCATAGCCAATGAATATAATCATATTTACAACTCATATCTGAAACATGGATATTTCTATCTTTAAATCACAAGATGAAATTTTGAATCTTATAATTTTCAAATTGCTTCCCCTCTATTCTTTAATACTTAACTGCTGATGTGCCCTAACTGGAAGATAATCAGAAACATTGAGACACTAAGATCTGTATCTTTTTAAAGGATGTATGTTGTTGTTAGGGGCCGTCGAGTCTTGTCCTGACTTGTAGGGTCCTTCATGGGGTTTTCAATAGCTGATTGTTTTAGGATTGCCTCCAGAGTGGATTGACACATCGTTCCCCTATTTTTGTGGTGCTGGGAATCGAGCCCAGGACCTCAGAGACTGCAGAATGGTGCTCTACCAACTGAGCTAAATCCCAGCAAGGATGTATAGACATTTCTTTTTGTTGCAAATGGCTTTATGTTTTACTTTAAGCCTTTGTTAAAGTGATAGTTGGTGAATGGATGAGCACTTGCATAGAATTAGTGTGTACCAGGAGAACATAAACATATTGCTCAGGTCTGTTAGACCCACACATCACCAGTTAATTATCAACAGCACTCCCACTATGAAGTTTAACATGTTTTAATAAAATAAACTTTGTCATGTCTCCCTTTAATACTGCTAAGTTTATATAAACCAAGTGAAGTACTTTCAAAATTATTACAGATAAATCTTGTTAATTCATAAGCCATTAGTAATTTTGTTTGTTCAACCTGATTATTGCTTTAATAGTGCAAGAGTTGTATTGATAACAGCCATCAGAGAGACACTGAGGGTCACTGAATTTGCATGGCTTCTGATCCTCAGTATTTGTCTCAATGTAGAGTTGTCCTTGGCCAGGTAGCTGAGTCTCTCCTGCACCCATGTGTAGCCAAATCTAACTTGATAGATGTTGCCTCAAATTGAGTATAAGCATGTGCTATAGCCTAACTATACTCAGGGGCACTGGGGTTTAGCTCAGTTGATAGACAGCTGCTCTGCACTCTCTGAGGACTCAGGTTAGATCTTCAGCACCACAAAACAGGAGAAGGACATGGCAATCCACTCTCTAAGTAATCCCAAAACAATCAGCCAATGAATACCCTGTGAGGGTCACTATGAGTTAGCCCCAAATTGACAGCACCTAACAACAACCCGGCTCAGGAGTACAGCATATATTTGGCTCAGGTTTTTTTGGGTCTAAAAGGTACAGCCAGGTATCAGCTACCCTGACATGCCTACTAGTAACTGAGGGTCTCTTGGTCTTCCATTTGCCTCCTGTGTGGTATACTTCCCATCCTGTATGCTTAGGGACTGGCTCAGTAAATGCATATGACTTAATTGGAAACAAGGAGTGATGAACCCTTAGCAGAGTTTCTAGGAGAGAGAAATACATTCTTCCTGTGAGTTTTGTTTGAAGTGAACTTCGTGTTGCTACAGGTTTCTAAAATGGGAGTTACCCTGAGAAAAATCTTTTTGCAAGGACTAAGAGACCTCAAGGGACAGACAATATCTTTTGACCCTCTGAGGGAGAGTCTGCACCTGAAATAAGAGCTATCTTTTTATGATAAATATTTTTTAGATACATAAACAGGGGTATTCCCCTCTTTTTTAAAAGCCAGTTTCCATTAGGATCATGTTTCACTGCAATCAAAACAGTCCTGTTGAAATAAATGGCATCTTCATATGAAACATTAACAAACTGAGCCCAACAACTAACTGATACTAAATCATGGATGAAATAGCATTTCTCTTTTTTTCTCAAAGAATATTAATGCAAATCACAAACAAACAAAAGAAGTAAATCATGTTTAATGAGAGCATAAGGAATTCTCACCTTATAGTAGCGGGCCACCAGCCTGCCCTCTGAATCAAATACCACATCAGTGTTGTATTGGTAACGGCCATCAGGGGGACATTGAGGATCACGGGAGTTGCATGGCTTCTTGTCCCCTATATTTGCCACTATGTAGATAGAGTTGTTCTTGGCCAAGCAGCTAAGTCTCTCTTGCACTGGTGTGTAGCCAAACCTAATTCAATAGATGTTGCCTAATTCAATAGACCAAACTTACTATATTATAGTGAATTCCAAAATATCAAAATGATACTTTATTTGCCCATTTCCTATAACACAATGGCTCTAGGTCAAGAATCAACAGAAAAGATTTAAAAATTTGCATGCAACATAATGTTCAACTTCATGACAGCTAGCCTCTTAATGTGCAAGGCTCTAGACTGGTGCAAGACTAAAGCACAGGCAAGATGAGGGAGCAAAGGAAGGAGGAGGAGAAGCAACATAGCCTCTTATAAAATGCTCCCAGAGAGATCAACGAAGGGCTTGAAATTTAGCAGACTCTTTTATGAGAAAGACCACATTAATCATCTACACCAAAATTATACAAATTTGCTGATTTAAGATATGGTCAGAAACACAAGTACCAGGTAGGAAAAAAATCAGTCCTGTGCAGATCAAATTCTATAGAAAACAAATGCAGCATGGTATAGTGGAAATGTAAATAAATAAACACTTCACAGAGTGCTGCTCAGTTTTCTCATCCTTCAAATGTGACATACAACTTCCTTTCCATCTTAGAGCATCCTCATGAGAAATCCTGAGAAAAATACAGGTCATAATTTGCTTTTCAGAGCAATATCAAATTCATCCCCATTTGGGACTATTAATCTTAGAAATAAAATAGAATGTGCTAAGGTGACAGCTGGCTTCACATATTCAAAAGGCTCTCATTTGAGGGATATAGGTTGCATATATGAATGCACTATGCAAGAGAGAACAAGGACCAAAGGAAGTTACAAGAAAGTAGGTTTCAGCAAAAAATTAGATAATAAATGTTTAGAAACTAGACCACTCAGTGAATAAATTAATTAATTACTCACTGAAAATTTCAGTGAAATATAGTGTATTGAATGGTATCATTAGCATGGGTTAATGCAAGCAGCTGTATTTTAATCCCAATTAATCTAATTACCAATTATAAGACCTTAAGTCTCCTTTTCTTCTCAGAGCTAATATGCAAATAGTGATACTTGCTATCACTAGTGATCAATTGATTGTGGACAGCACACCAGATATAGTTCCTGGGACCAAGTAAGAACTCAATAAATAAATATTAGCCATTATGGATTTTTATAATTATAAAAAGACAACTATGATCCTCCTGCTTCTGTCTCCAACTGCTGGGATTACAGGCATGTGCCACCAAAGCATGCTAGATTTCTCCTTTTTATAACACAAAGCTGAAAGTTTGCCACTTAAATAAATGTCTGCAAGATTCAGTGTTAAAGTTTCATCAGTCATTTATACTCTCAATTTAACAGAATTCATTTATGGATAGTTATTAGGTTTATGGATAGTTTTCTCCTAGGAAAGTCAGCTTTACAAGCCTAATCAAATACAGCTTATTTTAATACAAGCCTCTTGAATTGCAGTAAAGAATAATTGCTTCCTGTTCCAGTAAAACCTTCTAAATAAGTAGACTTTGAGTCATTATTTACATGGCTTCTGTAAACACAATCCATGAAACATTTAGAGAATATTTTTTCCACAGGTGAAAATCTCTGCGTGAGGCTTGGCTTACATAGCAGACATGGCATATTGTAGCATTGGACTTGACTTTCTAGTTGATTTCATAAGGTCAAAATTATTAAAGAAGTTCCTCTTTTGTGCAATAGGTATAATCATGAACAAGAGCATATACATGTAAAATTAGCAAATTAAATTACTTTTTAAATTTTCCAGTTAAAAGAATTATGTATGAACTATTTTAAAAAGCAAATTACTACCTCTAGAATAATTAATTTCATTTTTACAATTTATTATATGTATTTCCTTTAAGAAGATTATGCCTAGGCCACAGCTATTAATAATTACTAAAATTTCTTTAAGAACAAGAATGGAAAACAGTTTGGACTTAGTTCCTTCTGCTAAAAATAACTCATCATGACAGCTGACACTGGAGAGAACACTGCAGTGTAGAGGTCTATGCATGGAACTTTACTTGACACTATTGTCTATTCTGTAAAGGAAGTAGAGAAGTCTTATTATTCTTTTTTTTTTATACAGAAAAGAACAAAAGTGTCACAAATTTAGGTTATATGCCCTGTATCACTGCACTGGGAGGTAGTAAAATGTGAATCCAAAAACAGTGCTTCCTATTTCAAGTCCTATCCAATTTCCATTCACCTTGTTGATTACATTGTAAATTTTTATAACAAAACTCTTTGAAAACATCAACTTATTGTTCTTTTTACTATTCCTATAAAGGATACAGGTGTTCATGGATGAACCAATTCACCTGGATTTGTGAACAGAGATCCTAAATATTATGAGTTTCTCACTTTGTTGAAACTCAGCTAAACATCTTTATTATAAAAATTGGGTATACAGAAGAAGGGAGGAAAAAGGCCCTGAGAGGATTAATTGGAGAATGAACATGAGCAATATCCAATGAGATGTATATATAAGTGTCAAAATAAAGCCTATTAATTTGTACACTAACTAAAAATTATTAATAATTTTTAAAATAAATAAAAATTCAGGTCATAAAAAAAGGAAAATGCTCAACTAGATGGTTTGACACAGTGTCTACAACAATGGGCTTAAACATAAATAAGATCATCTGCCTGGCACAGAATTGGAGAGTGTTTTGTTCTGCTATACATAGGGTTGCTATGAGTCAGACCCAACTTGACGGCACCTAACAACAACAACAATACTATTTTTTAAAGAAAACTACAACAAATTACCAATAGAACATCATTATCTCAAGTCATTTACCCAACAGGAGGCATGCCAGATGCTACACATTATGAAACATTAGAAGCATTAAAATCCAATTCCATAGACTCGCTATTTGTCAGCAAAATTACTAGTCAAGTTTAGTGATTTTGCTATCACAATATTTTTGTTGAAAAACCAAAGAGTAATGAGATGTTACCTCTGGGGGTCTGTACATGGAATCCACTTTACTTCAGGGGCTGGTATGTACTCCAGATAGGGGTAAAGGCTCTCCCTAGTGAAGATCCAACCATAGATTCCATCTTCTGGGGTCACAATTATACGCGCACCCTGCTCCATACAAGTAGGGCAAAAGAGTTTCTCATGAATTCCAAATAAATACCCAGACTGTTGTCGGGTTGCAATTCTTTATAATATCCTAGCCAGTATATAGAGGACATTACCTGCTTGGCTGCCAATTTGACTGCTTCCTCCAAAACGTCTATGTTCTTGTTCATCAGGTCTAAAGCTTCTTCTTTTGAAACAGGATTTTCTGTTCCATTTGATAATATAACAGCATGCTCATATACAGCGGCAATAAAAGTGTCCAGTGCACCAATAGTCTGCACAAAGAAGGCAAAAATTGCCACATATTTTAGAAAATACAATGTAATCATAATTAAAATTTAGTGATCTTTGAGAAACAAACTCAGATTCTTATATTTTGTGCCACTGGAAGGAAAACATTTACATTAAATCTCTGCCAGTAAGCAACCTCTTTTATTTTCTCCTGAATACATTATGCAACATGGCATTGAGAAAGGAGATTGTGCAAGACCAACATCATTGGGTTGGCTCAGGTATCCAGTGCTTCTGTGGACTTTGCTCTGAAGTCAACTCATCTCTAATAGTGGAATCAAAGGGCCAACAACATGAGTCCCACCAGGCCAAAACACACTGGCCAAACTCCTGTTTGGCATGTTTTTTTTTTTTAAATAAAATATCTATTTCCTGGTAAATCAGTATTTCCATAATAGAGCCAATATAATGGTGTTCTAGAAAGTAGCCATTACAGGAATAATTTGTTGAGGATTTATGTATAAGGCAGTGTCAGATCCAAAATACAGAGTGTAAGACAAGCTCCCTTATAACTGAGTACGCAAAATGGCAAAGGAGAACAGATATATATACTGAGCTCACAGAGGTATACAAAGATTGGGTTCACTTGTTCATGAAAAATATATACTTGCTAAAGAATAGGCACAGGGTTTTTTTCATCATTTAGGTAGCAATAGAAACAATGGCTACTGGCTTTTTCTGGAAAGACTGCCTAACAGTCTGAAATATTGGAACTTGAGCTGAGCACTTCATGAAGCTTAGATTATGGCATGGTCATTGATAACAACTGCTCTTGGAGTTGAGTGTCTCGGTTTCTCTAAGACCCGGATAATGCTGAGGAATTCATGAGCAGAAAACTGAGACCCAGAACTTCAGAGTCATGCAATGTCTTCATCTTTACAGAATCTGCTCATATTTATTTTAGTGATACTTGTACTAGTGCATTATCCAAAAGTCCATTTGGGGAAGGTTGTTTCTTTATGCCTTTAAATAAGCTAAATATTTTTAGAGTATTAGATATAGATTGGTAATATCCTAATTTTGGTTATGTATTTAACTATACCTCTTAAGTCCCTATATCGAGCAAAATAATTCAAGAAGCTGGACTTTATGAAGAAGAATGTAGCATCAGGATTAGAGGAAGACTCATTAACAACCTGTATTATGCAGATGACATGACTTTGCTGGCCGAAACTAAAGACTTAAAGCATTTACTGATGAAGATCAAAAAACATGGACTTCAGTATGGATTGCTCCTCAATATCAAGAAAACAAAAACAACTGGGTAAGAAAGCAACTTCATAATAAATGGAGAAAAGATTGAGGTTGTCCAAGATTTTGCTTTACTTGATTCTATAGTCAACACTCACGGAAGTAGCAGTCTAGAAATCAAAAGATTCATTGCATTGGGAAAAGCTGTTGCAAAAACCTCTTTAAAATGTTGACAGGTAAAGATGTCACATTGAAGATGAAGGTGCACCTGACTCATGCCATGGGATTTTCCACTGAATCATGCTTGTGAAAGCTGGATGTTGAATAAGGGAGACAGGAGAAGAATTGATGCTTTTAATTATGGTGCTGGAGATGGATATTGAATATACTATAGACTGTCAAAAGAACCAACAGTTCTGTCCTAGAAGTGCAACCAGAGTACTCCATGGAAGCAAGAATGGCTAGACTTAGGTATTTTGGACATGTTATCAGAAGGGACCAATCCCTGGAGAAGGTTATCAGGTTTGGGAGAGTGGTAAATTAATGAAAAAAAAGGAAGCCCCTCAACTAGATGGATTGACACAGTGTCTGCAACAATGAGCTTAAACGTTAAAGGATTATGTGCCTGGCCCAGTGTGGAGGGATGTTTTCTCCTATTGGACACAGGCTCACTATGAGTCGCACCTGACTTGATCGCACCTAACAACAACACAAACAACAACAAAACAACACATTTAACCTCAATCTTTGCCATCTTCCTCTCCCTCTATTACCATATCCAATTCATCATAAAATTTCTTTTATACATCTCTTTCTAATTTGTCAATTTTCAATTGATTTCCTTATTTCCTACAATGGAGAAAATTGCTCATTCATCACATGTTGTTGTTGTTGTTAGGTGCCGTCGAGTCGGTATCTGACTCATAGCGACCCTCTGTACAACAGGGGAAACACTATTGTCAGTGCTTCTCTGCTGTTCATAGGGTTTTCAATGGCAGATTGATTTTTGGGAGGGGGTTGCCAGGTCCTTCTCCCAAGCCTACAGCTTCTGGTGTTCCCAGGCAGTCTCCCATCCAGG